>JAECUM010033202.1:0-41227 GCA_016617855.1 Megalonaias nervosa
CCACCAATAATCTGCTGTGGTTAACTTTTTATCATTCGCTATTAGCATAAACGTTTCCTCGACATCTTTGTTTAACACTATAGACACAGTTCCAGAAAAACTATCAGTTGAATGACGCCATGTAAATGTGGTAAATATAGTAAATTTTTCAGCACAAAATATAGATAATCTGTATACACCAGTGACCTCTGCGGTATGTTTAAGGGTGTTATTTTCCGGTGTCCATGTTGCCTTTCCTGATGCGACTGCGTACACGATATTAATGATCTGCTTGTGAGGAATTTTAACGAGATTAGTTTTTTGAATAATGTTAGGAATACCACTAATGATATCGTTGAGTCTTGCGTTAATGTCAGCGAGATTAATGATAACAGTTGGTGGAGTTCCAAAAAATTCGTTAATATTTCTGTTTACATTTCTACGAAAATTTAGAAATGTTTGTATATGACTATTATATTCAGTTCTAAATGTAGCAATTCCATCATTGATTGTCGTTAACGAAGTCATTATTGGAATTTCCTTATCGTCGACGTATTTCTTCGTTGCAGCGTCGAAATCTGTTTCTGGTGTTCTGAGATTATTAATACCATTATTATTCATGTCGAGAAATGCACGCATTATACCACCACGCACTGAATGCACGCATTATACCACCACGCACTGACACGTATTTGGATTCTTGATCATCGACGTATTTTTTTGTTGCTGCGTCTGTATCTGCGATTGGATCTCCAAGATGTGTAATTTTTCTTCTTGACATAATAATGTCACCGGTAAATACATCACCAGTTTTCTTAACATAATCGTTAACCGACTTACCGAAATCCTGTATTTTACCCTGATCAGTGAAAGTAACGATATTATTAACAACCGCATTTGGAATTCGTATAAGTACATCTAGTAGTTGTATGTTACTCGTTTTTAATCGTCCTTGTTTATCCTGAAAAACGACGACTTCATTTTGATCCACACTTGTGATATTTAATAAATCATCGATTTCATTTCTGAGCTGATCAAGAGTTGCATATTTAGATAAATCGAACTTCTGAGTTTTACCTAAGGATCTTCCATAAATATCTACCATTATATTTATTGATATCAGTTTAAGTATTATGACGTAGTGTAGTGAACGCGTGTACGACTTTATGAGGCGGTGCTGTTGATTTTGATACAGCATCAAGCATAGCGAGGGTTTCACGGCCGCATATTGGAGGATCAGTTATTTTTGTGTCGGTAGCGTTGAATACCAGATTGGAGCAGTATTATTGCTAACGTAATGAAGAAATTCTTTTGGTGGTGCTAATCCATACGAATCGAAATAAACAATTCCACGTGGATCAATTGCATATGCTACCCAATGCGTGCCAGGTCCAGAGTTTCTATCGAGATTAATAATACCAGTTTCAGCATTGTTAGGTTGTTTTGGTAATTGATCGCGCATGAAAACTCCTCTGAAATTTTTTATTTTTAATTGCTTAGCAGCATTAAGTAAATCAAAATTGGACATGGGTGTTATTAGTAAACTGTCCCTGGTAATCTTAGACCCTTTCCGTACCACGAAGGCGGGGTTCCTGGTAATCTTAAACCTCTTCCCTTTTTTTTGATTCCTTGTCCAGTTGCTTTCTTTAACGCCATTCCAGCAGCTGTTCCAACAGCGCCTAGCGCAGCTGCCTTTGCAACGGCTGGTGCTGCAGCTGCTATTAATGCTGGTATTGCTGCGAGAAGTGGAAATATACCACCCGTTTTAGCGATGTTTTTGATGGCGCCCGCAGAAAGATTAAGTTTGACGCCTTTATTTGATTTTTTTAGCATCATTGAAGTTTTTGAACTGACGCTCGGTCAACGATAGTTTATTTGCACCAGTCATTTGTTCTCGCTTTAGCGATATTTTTATTCCACAGTTATTTTTTGATGCTGATTGCAGCTTTTTGATCTGACCAGGAGTCAGACTCACACTAACGTGATGATATGACATTATTAATATTATGAACGATCTAATTACATGTTTTCTACTGGAGCATCAATAACTCTCATTCGTCCACCAACACCTTCGAGTAACATTGATTTATCGCTGAGTATAACTGCGATTGCTCTGTAATTAGGAATAGCTCCAGCATCTCTATTAACACGAGCTCTGAAGTGTATATCAACTACTGATTGTCTGGTTAAATCTAAATGTTCTAGCGAAAAGTAATAAATCGGATACAGCGTTGTAAAATCTAGTTGCGATATTTGTAAACCAGTATCAATGTTTTGATCACGCCCCATGAATGTCATTAATCGATGATACGCACGTGCTACATGATTTTGACCAAAATCTAACAAAATATCCTCGGATGGTTCTTGATGTCCATTTATCCTTAATGAAACCTCAGTAACACCGAGTTTGTCAAATATCATAATACTTTCATCTTGATCGTTTATTCGTGCATTATTTTGTAATGCAATAAATATGTCTTGGTGCAGAAACACCTTGCTGAGAAGCTATTTGCCATGTGAATAAACCGTTAATTGTACTTTGAAAACTATCTGTAGTCATAGTCAACCATGATAACGTTGATTTACCACCTTGACTCATGAAAGATAACAACCTGTCTTCTTCAGATATCGATGGAGTCATTACTGGCATCCATAGGGAAAGTTTTGTAAGAATTACTTTACCAGCATCAACTGCACCAGGTCGCCAGATTGCATCATCATCGGTACCTTTTCGTACGAGTACAACTGTGTGCTTAGCTCCAAAAATAACCTTTCTGACATCTCTACAGAATCCAAAGATGTGTGACAACGGAATTGCACATGAAAATGCTCTCCTATCACCTTTTAACATTGATTTACGCACTGCAAATCCTAAGTTAAAATTTGCATTCATCGATAATACTGCAGGGGTATCTGCACCTCCTCCTGCACCTCTCACATTACCAATAGTTACGTTTCTACTTTCAGGAAAATCAGTTGTATCCTTTGTAAACATCATTGATGGTCCAGCCGATCTCGAATAATCATCGCTGTATCTTGCAAGACCAAGTATTGTTGTGGCAACGTCGACGTCTTTCTGAATTGATTCAATATTTTTTCCGTCGATCATGTACGTAGCGCTGTCAAACAACGCCATAATACCATTATTAACAAAACCAACACTATCATTAGCGGCATACGCTGCTGGTGCTGCAGGATTAACGTTATTTAAAATTTCACCTTCGACTTCAGTAAATGCTTCAGCGGGTAAGAAATATCTACTTGTATCCTGAACCTGTAGTTCGATTCTTCCACGCTGATCTGGAATTCGGGCGTCATAAGAATAATATTGATAATCGCGCACAGACTCATCTTTGAGAACTGGTGCGTCTATGTCCAACGCAGTGTTAGAAATACGCTTGAACATCTTTATTATTATCGTCTTCGTCTAACTCGAAGACCACTTCCTGCTATCAGACTAGCGGTTATATTTTTTTCCTTCTCAGACATCGGGATCTCAGCTAACTCCGCTAGTTTTTGATTAGCGGCTTGATTTATTATTTTACTTACGCTTGCGGGCATCACTTCAGTGCTGGGCAATTTCACAGGTTGAGATCGGGCGGGTTGCGGTCTGCGTATTAATCTTGTTAATCTATCTTTGATCGCTGAGAATGCTTTGCTAGCAAGATTACCAACAGCGCTTACACCTTTTTCACGAACAACATCAATAGCTTTCATTCCTAGTTGCTTTGCAATCGGTATTGCTTTTGGGGCTATTCTTGTAAACAGACCCTGAACAACATCACGTAGTCCATCTCCGTAGGTTGCTCTGTATACAGGTAATCGAGAGTTTATTACCCTGACCATGGTAGGTCCACGTTGAGTACCATGCACGATCATTTTATTATTAACTGTTTTTATCACTAATTGTATCTAATCACTGTAATAATCGTCGGCGATTTCATTAATAAGGGATCGATACACATTAATATCCATGATACCGCCACTAAATAATCGTTTACAAATATCAGCTGCTTCATTAATGATTTCTGATGAATTATTACCAGCTCGTTTTCCTCCGATGAGAATTTCTAGTCGATCGACATCAGCAAGGACATTATTGGGGCAAGTAATAAGACCACTTCCTAGACCACTTCCAGTCGCGCCGGGAGCGTCTTGAAATTCTTCTTCTTCCTCTTCACTTGGTTTCGGTGGTGTTGTTTTCTTTGGTGTAGGAGATAGAAATGGTATTCGTGATTTTGATGATCCTGGATAATCACGAAATGATTGCTCAAATAGTTTTAGTGATTGTTGGCGTTGTTGTTCTATTGTTTCTTGTCGTTCTTGTTCTCGTTGTTTTAGCGATTGTTGTTTTTGCAATTGTTGTTGTTGTTCTATTGTTTCTTGTCGTTCTTGTTCTCGTTGTTTTAGCGATTGTTGTTTTTGCAATTGTTGTTGTTGTTCTATTGTTTCTTGGCGTTGTTGTTCTCGTTGTTTTAGCGATTGTTGTTTTTGCAATTGTTGTTGTTGTTCTGGTGGTAATTGCATGAAGGCAATATAACTATCTACTGCATGAATATATTTTATATATCTTGAATCGCTGTTTCGAGCTTGATCAACTTTATGATGTATACGAAATATCCATTTGTACCAATTATCACGACTTATAGATTTATCAGCATATTCAGATTTTAAAAACTGTTCTCGATCATTGAAACTTTCCACAGCAACCGCAGCTAAATCTATTGGACTTTTAGCGCTTTTAATAATATTAATAGCATTTTCGGTAAATTTGTCATTTATATTAATTCTTTCTTCTTGTTTTGGTAGACGTTCCTTTATATCACCTATTTCAGCACCTTCAGGTTGATCTTCATCCTCAGGTATTTTCGGGACTGGCATCGCAGCAGCTATTTCAGCTGGAAGTTCACGTAAAATTTCTTTTGTCTTTTTTGTTCTTCTTGCTATTTTTCCAGTTGCTTCAGCGGTTTTCTCTAACACAGGTAGAATACCTTTAGTGGTCTCAGTGATAGGTTTAAATAATTTTTTGTATCCTCTTCAAATTCAACTTGAGATTCCTGACGCGATTGTAGTTGTTGCTTAACAGAATCACGAACAGGTAGATATTTTTTAATTGCCTCTAGTCGCTCTCGAGCTAATTTAGCTGAGTGTGGTTCTTCAATACTCATTATTGATAATATTTATAATGGCTGTTTAATTCATAGCAGCAGTAGAGCTGAACGACAAAAAATTGAGTAACCCGCGAGTAAACGAAATCGCATAAAAATCTAAAAAAAAAATACGTCAACAAAAAGTAACGGAAATGAGCTAACCCAAACGATTTATTATCCGTTTTTCAAACTATTGGTAATAATAAAAGTTAGGAGGTTCGGTTTATGTTATTGACCTTTTTTTTTCAGCCACCTGTAGGAACCTTTATTTTTTATAAATAAGGTTTCAGCCAAGTGGTCTGTTCAGCTCTACTGCTGCTGCTCACCGTTTGTTTGTTTCCCCCCCCCCCCCATTTAAAGAACGAAAATCACAATGAGATAAAAGATGCATAGGACTTGGTTCATTTATTGATTAATAATTTCAAACCTGATTATGCCGGGGGTGGGGTGAGCTAACACCGTTATCGTCTGCGCGTTTCATTCCAGTGGATGAATAGTTCCCGAATGACGTCATCAGCCGCCATATTTGTGGTCAGCTGGCAGATTTACCGTTGAGTATATATAGTGTTTGAAGTTGAAATAAATTCATTGAATCTCAAGACACTTTTACGAAAGTTACATACATAAACAGAACAGAATTCAAGGTTTCTGTTAGTATCTATATTTGTGATTTATAAGTTGACTTTGCTTCAGTGTGCCTCGTTAAAAATGGAAAATTTTGGTGATCGCATATAGGAGAAACTGCCAGGTTGCCCATCGTCCAGGTAAAATGGGCAAAATATCGTCTGCTAGTGACGTCATCGGGAAGCATCTATTGACTAATTTATGTGCACTTTTTATCACAGTAATGATTTCCGTTATTGAAATCGGTAGAGGGGTACAAACAAACAGGGAGGTATATTCACACTATATTTCAAAACTATTTAGAAACTAATTTCATGCATATAAGCAATCGTATTTACAACTAGCTTTTACTACTTTTCTCTTGATTCAAAACTATTTGATATATCTTGAGTACATTTGGATTGGTTTATCTTTGGAATTAGGTATGATTTGAGAGCGCCCCTGAAGTCTGAGGGAGTGTTGTCAACATAGTTCCCTAAAACCAATGTCTATTTTTAAAAGTAGTCATACTATTATCTTAAGTGAAGTTACAAGTGCTTTTGGTACCTGTGTATTGTAGACACGGCAAGAAAACAAAAAAACACGGCAAGAAAAAAAATATAAAAAAATACGACATAAATAATACAAATGTAACGGAAGACTCATCATGTATGGCTTAATGACAGCAGTAATTTTCAGTTTAAAAATTTCAAGTCACATTTTATTTCAATAACAAGTTCTTTCTTCCAACTTTTATATTTTCAGTGTAATAAACGTCTATAATAATTAGCAAAATCAAAAAAGGCAGATAGAGGCTTGGCGTACGACTCCGTATCACGCATTTCCATGTATGAAAATATATAAAAATGTATAATTATATAAATGGAATTTGTGCTTGGCATTGATTGTTTGTACATTTAAGTGTCTTTCTGTAATTGCTAGTGCCTCTTTAGTGTTCTTAGTGCCTTCTTGTTCTTCTTAGCGGTGGTTACAAGACTCCGTTACACTACCAAAATAGACATGGGAATTCTGTTATGAACATGCGTTGTCTTCTGTGTGTGTGTGTGTGTGTGTGTGTGTGTGTGTGTGTGATTGTTTTAAATTTTCAGCGCACTGCAATATATTTTAAGCTTAACTCAGTCCGATTTAATGTCATCGTTTAATCTGAACTCTGTGGGACAGGTACAACTAAATTGATTGAACGATTTACAGGGCTATCTCAAATCAACAAACTTGTTTAACATATTTATATGGCAAAGTTGTTTCCGTTTTCTCCTCCCAGGAGTATTAAAAATGTAATTTTAAGTCACTTACGTTCTTTTCAATTGTATAAGGGCCATAATACTTAACCTAAAGAGGATTTTGAAGTATGGGCAAGGCAGCCAAAATTTTATCATCAGGCTGAAACCTCATTTCCTTTGTATTTCTGTCATATCCTAATTTAATTCTTGACTGAGTTGACTGAAGAATTGTTCTTGTTGCTTCCCAAGACTTTGAAAATTTATATTTGAAATCAGAGACATACTCAAGAAGATTAATTTCTGAATCTTCGGTTGAAAAAAGTTTTTCATTTAATAACTTCAATCGTCTACGAACAGTATGTCCAAAAACTAGTTCCAAAGGACTAAAACCTAAAGATTCTTGAACTGATTCCCAACAGCAAACAACAGCAAATGAACACCATCGTCCCAATCTTTTCCTGTATCAAAATAATACGACTGAATCATATTCTTCAAACTTTGATGAAATCTTTCCAAAGCCCCTTGACTTTCAGTGTGACAAGCAAAAGATTTACACTGTTTGAGTGAATAACTTGCTGTAAATTTCTAGACATAAAATTTTACCCTTGATCAGATTGGACAGATTTGGGAAGGTCAAAGGTGTTCAAAAACAAAACAAAAACAAAAACAAGAAAATCAAAGCTTTAACTGTGTGAACGCACACATTACGGTCAACAAGTATTGGTTGCCTGGCTTGGTTTTAGGTAAGGGACCGACATAGTCTACCATTAGTTTGCTAATGGTTTGTCAAATGCAGGTATAAGATGCAGATGAGCCTTAGGTATCATCTGAGTGAGTTTTCCTACCATCTACAAACGTGAGAAGACCTACAGTGTTTAAAACTATCATTTTTAATTTTCGGCCAATACAAATGATTCAAAATCTTGTGATAAGTCATACTGACTACTAAATGACCGGACAACATAGTATCATTGGCTAGTCTAAGAATTTCCTGTCGATATGACTTAGGAACAACAAAATGATACCTCAGGTGGTCTTCATTTTCTCATACGGTACCCCATTTTTCACAAAATAACAAGCTGGTACTTTTGTAGCTTCAGTGTCGCCAATAGCGCACTGAAACAAACAGGAGATCTCGGGATCTCGTGTTAGGACTCTATGATCTTACACTATGTAACAGAAAAGAGCTATTACCAACAAGTTTTGTAAAATTTAATGATTAATTATATTCTTTATAACACAATGTGAAAATTTAAAAAGAACTTACGATATTGTGGATTAAATCCCAAATAATCCAAAACGTTCTATCACAAGTCCCAATAAATAAAGTTCCAAGTGAATTTCAGTGGTATTCCAAATAAGTTCCAATGTTGAATGCGTTGATGTGCCTGTTGTTTCGAATATGCTAATATACCTGTGTCCTCGATTGTGACTATCTGCCAACAGTCTTTTGATGTAAGACAATAATATAATCCCAAAACGTTTTGGTCTGAATTCACTATGATTCCAAATTAATGTTCTTGTCCAAGAATATTATTGACGAGCACTTTGTATTTCCAGTGAATAATACTTTACATAAATAACTCCACCCACATGAAATACTGAACACAACAATAGGACTGATTCTGCCTCAGATGTTAAGTGCAAGAATGAGTAATTTCTTAAGTAAACTCGATTATATAAAAACCTAAAACACAACATAGAACCAGGATGAGGGTGAGCAATTATTTTCTATAACAATCTAAGTTGTCAGCAAGATAAAATCTGTTACAAAACTTATAATAAAGTACATTGGGAACATCAGGTACACTATGTATTTCCATGGGGAAATTCCAGTGTCATAAATTCAGATTAAGATAAACATGTTTACATTAATAATGATCTGAATACTTAATCAGCAATTTATGGAGAAAACTTAACAATATATTATGTTGTTTAAAACATAAATGAACTTGAATTTGGACAAGGTCAAGTCGAAAATACAGTTATACATAACATATTGAGCTAAGTCAGTCATGGGTCGTAGGACAAGAGTCCACCAGGACTGGTTTGATGAGTATGATGAGGACATCACGATCCTGATTGAAGAAAAGAACAAGGCATACTTTAAGTGGCAGAAAGACCAAAACTCCATCTCCAAGAGACACAAGTTCAAGCACCAGCAGGCAATTGCTCAACGGGAACTCCGGAAAATGCAGGATCGATGGTGGGAAAACAAGGCTGAGGAAATCCAACAATATGCTGATATCAAAAACTCCAAAATGTTCTTTAGTGCCGTCAAAGCTGTTTATGGCCCTCCCAGATCAGGATCCACCCCTCTACTCTCAGAAGATGGCACCACAACCATCAAAGACATTGAAAGGATAAAAGCAAGATGGAAGAAACACTTTAACGAGCTCCTCAACCGACCATCCACTGTCGATAGAGCAAAACTGCAACAAATCCATCAAAGACCAGTTTGTGAAGAGCTGGACTTGCCCCCATCTGAGGAGAAGGAGGTGTGGAAGGCCATTGAACAGATGAACTGTGGCAGAATACCAGGTAAAGATGGAATCTCTGAAGAAGTATTCACGGCTCTTGGCACAAAAGCATTTGCAGCTGTCCATGACCTCCTCACCAGCATCTGAGACGAAGAGGAGATGCCTGCAGATCTGTGAGACACTACTATCATCTCACTGTACAAGAACAAAGGCACTAGAGCTGACTGCAACAGCTATAGAGGAATTTTCTCTGCTCTCCATTGCAGGGAAGATTCTTTCTCGCACCAGTCTGAACAGATTTGTCACAATCATCTCAGAGGAACTGCTACCTGAATGACAGTGTGGATTCCGTTTATACTGTAGCACAGTCGACATGATCTTCAGTGGGAGGCAAATACAAGAGAAATGCATCGAACAGCTCATAGAGCAGGGCCGCGTGCTCACAACTGTGCTGTTCAACCTCTTCTTCACCCAAGTTCTCCTCCATGCAGTGAAAGACCTAGACATTAGAGTCTACATCAAGCATCACCTTGATTGTTCCCTGTTTGACTTGCGTCAGCTCTCTGCAAGAACAATGACAGTCGACAGACTACTTCTCGAAGATCTGTTTGCAGATGACTACACCCTTTTGCACACAGAAATTTTCCCACTTAACCATTATGAATAGGTTCTACTAGGGCAACCATGCTGTTTGGTCTGACAATAATCTTGGATAAAACTGAGGTACTCTTTCAGCCAGCTCCTTCCACAAACCCACAACAACCCATCATCAAGATCGAGGGGAGACAGGTGAAGAACGTGGAGAGCGTTACATACCTGGAATGCACGATGTCTTCAGATGGGTCACTGGACAATGAAATTGCAGCCAGGATCCAGAAAGCATGCTAAGCCCTAGGAAGATTTCGTGTCAGAGTCCTGCAGCAAAGCGACATTCAGATGCCCACAAAGATCAAGGTTATAAAGCTGTCATCCTCACCTCCCTGCTCTACAGCTAACTCTTGTACCACCACCAAAAGGAGACAGAAAAAAAATTCTCTAAAACTAGAATGGGACTATATTCGTGAGTATTGAACGGGAACTATTAATTTTGGTCTGATTCCAGACTGATATTGATGCATATCTAAAGTTATTTACAGGCTAGTATTGCATCTTAGCCCAATCATATAATCTATACAATGAATTACCTTCATTCACGAACTTCATTGCAACTTCGTGACTTTGATTTTGCCATCATTTCTTATCATGCCATCCATATCCAGGTAGTATTCAAGTTTTGCTTTTGCGTGTATAAAATATCATACTAATTCCACCATGAATTCCATTTCTCATCATCTGAAACATGTCATAATCTGTCAAACATTCTAATTCAACATTGCATATTGTCACATTCACCATTGTGAGCTAACCTGATGCACGGTAACAATGCACTGTATTTCGTCATATCACAGGCATGGAAACTGATTCATTCAATACTGAAACTTGTGGTATACTTGAACTTGTGTGTATTAAAACTTGTATATATTGAAAACTTGTGTGAAATCTTGAGATATAAGCACTTATTCCAAGACTGATGAAATCGGATATATGGCCTCCAGAGTAGTATCAAGCACAGACAATCAGATGCAAGATCACCTCGTTATTATGCATAGATCTCACTCATATTCAGATTGGTCTAAGATCATGGTTATATCAAAAGTGAATCAAAAGCTTGACCTCCAGAGTGGTAACAAAAAATGTTGACTGAAGGACAATGGATTGATGATGGACGCAGGGCCTTACCGTATTCTAGACTTGTTCATTATATCTCCATGTAGGAATTGAGACCCATCTTAGATCCCTTTATTTGTAGAAAAAGTGCAACAGCAAAAACGATTTATTTAAAACAGTTTGTCTATAATATCGAGAAATAAAATCCTTTAAAACAAATTAAAGTAAAATTTATTTCTGCATCAAAAGTACAATGCAATGTTATTACAGGAAATGGTACATAGCACATAAGATATTCGTAAGTTTAAAGCACACATTTAATTGGTGTATAGCATAACAGATTACATTAAACTATGAATAACAACAATACTCAAGTTCTTTCACTCCAACATACATGTGTATAACATCAAATTACAATAAACTCTGTATACAGCAATGGTCAAGGTCTCTCACTCCAACATACATGTGTATAACATCAAATTACATTTTACTCTGTATACAGCAATGCTCAAGGTCTCTCACTCCAACATACATGCATATAACATCAAATTACATTTTACTCTGTATGCAGCAATGCTCAAGGTCTCTCACTCCAACATACATGTGTATAACATTAAATTACAGTAAACTCTGTACACAGCAATAATCAAGGTCTCTTCAACATATATAAGAATGTGTTATATACTAGCATAAAAAATGTATCACTCTTTAAAATTTAACCCTTAATTCATACTTGATACTTTTCAAAACAACAATGTTACAGAACAAGAAATTTATTAAAATTTGCAAGCCTTTCCAAAAGATGTTGGAGATTTTCACTTCTAGAAGTAGGCAGATCATACCATCAAGTTTTGTTTTTGGCAACAAATTGATTTTGGTAGAAGAAACATTTGTTTTTCCAAAATGATGTGTTTCTTGTTTTGGGTTGTACATATCATGATAAAGAAAATAGTTTTAAATACATTGATTTCTGAAACACATCAGTTATACCAGAATAGATGTGAGTCCAGGCTCTAAAGTCCATGAAAAATGTCTGGGTATTAAACAAGTGAAACTGGGCTCGGAACTCCAAACTTAATTCTAATGCTTTGAGTCTTTAAATATTATTTAACTCTGGCATGTATGTGCAAATACTAATGATAAAATATTCCAGATATTTTCATACTCATAACCTTAACTGTAGCAAAGTTATAAAATTCTAAATTAAGGTTTGAGTATGTCACTACTGGGTGAGCATTGTCACTACTGGGTGAGCATTGTAACTACTGGGTGATTATTGTCACTGTTTGGTGAATATTGTCACAACTGGGTAAGTACTGTCACTACTGGGCAAGCACTGTCACTATTGGGCAAGTACTGTCACTACTGGGTGAACATTGTCACTACTGGGTGAGCATTGCCACAACTGGGCAAGTATTGTCACTGCTGTGTGAGTATTGTGATGACTGGGTGAAGTCAATGGCTAAGAAAAAAAATCATGCAAGTAATTGACCAATTAGATATCTTTTCACTACTACAACCAGACAGAAAATAATACAGCTTTATACCACACACGTCTTCAGGAGACAGATGGCATATTATGAACACTAAAATAGGGACTTTGTGACATGCATTGTAATTAATATAATGCTGCAGACTGTCTAATGAGAATTATGTCAATCTATGAGTTACAAAATACATTTCATCTGTCAATCTATGAATTACAAAATACATTTCAACTGTCAAGCTATGAATTACTGTCAAACTATGAATTACAAACTACATTTCATCTGTCAATTTATGAATAAAAATACATTTCATCTGTCAATTTATGAATTACAAAATACATTTCATCTGTAAATCTAAGAATTACAAAATACAATTCATCCAAAATTACAAATTGCTATTTTGTACTTATTGATTATGGTTATTCCATAATGATATGCATAAGTGGGGTCATAAGGAATTTTTTGCAAGACAAAACCAGCATTAAATTTTTACAAAACAGATCCATCATGTAACTTTCCTTGTCCTTAAGTCTTTCTCTAACCAATCAGATTGCTGCATTTTGCACATTTCAAGCAAGTTTTCATTTTACAGTGAAGATTGATTATTACATTCTTGAATATGTTTTGTTGGTTAGAACATCTGACTTTAATTTCCCCAGCCAAATTCTTAATTATTATGTATTCCAAAGGCTTGTTATAATGTTAATTTTGTCACAATGTTTACAGTGTGTAATTGCTTACAGCGTTTGATTTGTAAGTTCTGCCTGAGAAGCTAATCTCAATTATAATGTTTTTACTATCTGATGCAATGAAGCCCAGAAAATGCTGGCAGTTGTTTAAATAAGAAAGATTTAACAACAATGGTGCCAGGTAACAAAAGCCTGATAATCACACGATATTATATTTTGCAAATGACAAAGGCCCAACAAACCACCAGGTATCAAAGGCATGATAATCATACCTCATTCATAATGAGTACTTTGAATCATGGGTTACTGGCTCAATACATTTAATCCATGAAAAGAAATGTTTCAGTTTTGTATATTTTTTAATTATAATTTAGAAATATCCATTTTAGCTACTGTTCTATACCTGTATGTTGACTAAATGAGTAGTGTTAAGTAAATCTCGTATTCATTTTGAATTCTGACTGTAGTGAAAATGGCTGAAATTTCACTAGTCAGAAAAAGAACAAATATCTTTTTTGATACAAAGCTACAACTAATACAAGGAACCGAAGCACAGCATTCACAAAAATTGAGTGTGAAATAATTGTATTCTTCACAGTCAATATGATTTACCACACATTTTGTGATGTTTCAAAAGCTTGTAATTTGTACACTGTGTTGTTAAGGCCAGATTTAATGAGCAAACAGATGTCATTACCAGTGATAGCGATGCTGATGACACTGATGTTCTGTTCCTGATGCATGATGCAAGACACCTACTTGAGTCTGATAATGAGGATGTTGATTTCTTGGATGATGTTTATTCTGCTAATGACACTGTCTCATCTGTGATATGACCACTCTGGTGGCCTAGTGGTTAGAGCGTCCGCCTTGGATGCAGGAGGTCGCGGGTTCAATCCCTGGCCGAGTCATACCAAAGACTTATAAAAATGGTACTAATAGCTGCCTCGCTTGACAGTCAGCATTAAGAGGTTAGTGTTAGGACTGGTCGGCCTGGTGTCAGAATAATGTGACTGGGCGGGACATCATGCTACATGTCTGCGGCATGATGCCCCATTGCTAGACATCACTGTAAACTGTCACACTGCAGACATCGAAGCGATATGACTGAAACATTGTTAAAGCTACATTAAAAATCCAAATCACACACACTCACTCATCTGTGATACCAACAACTGAGGATGTTGTTTGTGAAATCAGTGATTGCCAGGAAGTAACTGATGTTTCTGCTACTGGAAGTGACAAGGATGACAGTGATTCAGTACAGCCATTGTTCACAGAGTTAGCAATTTTCCAGTTAACATATTGGACACTAGACTGCACCTACAAGTGCAGTGTGGTGCACCTGATATTCTTTATGAGTATTTGCATGTCATCTAAAACATATCAACAAAAAATCTCAAATCAGTTTAAAAACATAACTATGTATTAACTTTTCTTTTCCATCCAAATAATGGACTTTATTTGCTATTTGCTAAGTTATTCAACATAGACATTTTCACATAAAGGTGAATTTTTTATCAGCTGGTACATGTACATGAACCTGTATATTGACACTTTTATTGGAAGGTAAAACTTACTTTCATGATATTGTGCATTGACACAAATGTATGTTGTTGGAAGTTTTATTACCATTACATACAAGTTTGTTGTTTATTGTTCCAAAAAATGTGCATGTACTTTTCCATGTCAATATTCATATGATTACGGTCAGAACATTACATACAGCTTCTGACAGTAATCATACTAGTATTGACATGGATAAGTACATACACATTCTTTTGAACAATAAACAATGAATTTTGGATATAACATTTCTCAGTTTTAATGTTCTAAAAATCCCAGTCCCTTGTGAAACATAAACAATCTATGCTGTAGTTACATAATGTTAAAGCTGTTTTTCAACTGATACCCGCTAGTGGGACTAATGTAGTGATGGAGCAAAGAAACTACCACTAGGTGACTAGTGGCTCTTGTTTAATTGATTTTATTAAACAGATGTGGGAAAATCCGATTAAAAACTTACATAACTGGATTTCAACAAAGAACAGAAAGGAATATATAATGTCCCCATTTGAAGACCCCTTTCCCAGGGTTGGTGCCATGATGATTTTAATGAAGACCCCTTTCTCAGGGTTGGTGCCATGATGATTGTCCTGCCTTTTCTGGCATGTTCCTATCTTAGCATGTTAATACAGTGTCATTTGCATAGAGCCTTTGGGTTTGGATCATAGTAAAGCTTCTCTCAAGCTGTGGAAGTTTTTGAAAATGTTATTTTATTACAATTTGTGAGTACATCAAATGTTGAATTTGGTGATTTAACAGATGGAGTCCAAAATATAAAACAAACTGAACTTGAAAATATAAAGCCCAATATATAAACCAAACTGAACTTTAAAAGATGAAGTCCAATATATAAACCATTACAACACAAATAAAGTGCAACTAAGTTCCATCAGATTGTATTTTTTGTGGCAT
The DNA here is from genome assembly GCA_016617855.1 of Megalonaias nervosa. Classification (NCBI taxonomy): domain Eukaryota; kingdom Metazoa; phylum Mollusca; class Bivalvia; order Unionida; family Unionidae; genus Megalonaias; species Megalonaias nervosa. The sequence continues at coordinate 15,815 of JAECUM010033202.1, forward strand.
GATATAACGTGCAGAATAAATGTGTTAGGTATATGGATATATCAGAGACCTTTAATTGCAATATTAGGAAATATTTTAGGAATTTTTAATCCACCTGTTGACATAGAGGTGTTAATTATAATTTGTGAATTATGTGTTCGAAAATTGTTCCAATTTCACCTTTTCCAGTGCATTATGGTCAAGTAATCTGCTAATGCTACTAAAACTATGTAATTTTTAAATTGTAATAAGCAATTTTAATTCAGGTATCAGACTTTTAAGTTTAGATAAACATTAATAAACAGTTCACTTAATTTTTATATGTGCTTCTATTTCTGGACAGAGTTCCATAAATTATAACAGTTACCAATAGAGATTTTTCCACATTCATATGATAATCACATGGGCAAACTGTAACACACATGCCAATTTCCACATTCAAAAGATAATCACATGGGCAAACTGTACCACACATGCCAATTTCCACATTCATATGATAATCACATGGGCAAACTGTACCACACATGCCAGTGTTCACCTTCAAATGATAATCACATGGGCAAACTGTACCACACATGCAAATGGACACATTAAAATGATAATCACTTCGGCAAACTGTATCACACATGTCAATTTCCGCATTCTAATGATAATCATATGGGCAAACTATATCACACATGCCAGTTTCTACATTCATCTGATAATCACATGGGCAAACTGTACCACACATGCAAATTTCTACATTCATCTGATAATCACATGGGCAGACTGTACAGCACATGCCAATTTCCACATTCATCTGATAATCACATGGGCAAACTGTACCACACACACCAGTTCTAATGATAATCACATTCTAATGATAATCACATGGGCAAACTGTACCACACATGCCAGTTTCCACATTCATCTGATAATCACATGGGCAAACTGTACCACACATGCCAGTTTCCACATTCATCTGATAATCACATGGGCAAACTGTACCACACATGCCAATTTCCACATTCATCTGATAATCACATGGACAAACTGTACAGCACATGCCAATTTCCACATTCATCTGATAATCACATGGGCAAACTGTACAGCATATGCCAATTTCCACATTCATCTGATAATCATATGGGTAATCTGTACAGCACATGCCAATTTCCACATTCATCTGATAATCACATGGGCAAACTGTACCATACATGCATGTTTCCACATTCATCTGATAATCACATGGGCAAACTGTCACAGATACAAAAGAATGAGAGAAAAAGTTTTTCAATGACAGATCCAACAGACCAAGATCAAGATGGGGAAAAGCTAGTTTAAAGCTTAAGAATGCCTGTTTAACGTAGCAAATTAGGAGTAATCTTTAAAAAAGCAATATAGACTCTGACTGCCTAGTGTATTATGTGATGGCAAATTTGGGTCTATGCTTGCAGTTGGGTCTGACTAAGCTGGAGAAATACTTGTTCACAGTTTAACAATGACTGTCCTGAAAGTATTTAAAGATCAAAGGTTACACAAGAGAAATAAAAATTTAACAGTGTTTAACATCTCCCAATTTCAGATGATACAATCTAATCCTTTCCAAATGATAAAACTAATGCTATCTAGACTATATAAAATATAGCACATTTACTTGATATCTCAGTTTCAGATGAGATAATCTAATGCTGTCCAAACTATATAAAATATAGCACAATTGTTATCTCAATTTCAGATGATATAATCTAATGCTGTCCAAACTATATAAAATATAGCACAATTACTTCTTATCTCAATATCAGATGAGATAATCTAATGCTGTCCGAACTATATAAAATATAGCACAATTACTTCTTATCTCAATATCAGATGAGATAATCTAATGCTGTCCGAACTATATAAAATATAGCACAATTACTTCTTATCTCAATATCAGATGAGATAATCTAATGCTGTCCAAACTATATAAAATATAGCACAATTACTTCTTATCTCAATTTCAGATGAGATAATCTAATGCTGTCCAAACTATGTAAAATATAACACAATTACTTCTTATCTCAATTTCAGATGAGATAATCTAATGATGTCCAGATTACACAAAATATACAATTAGAAACCAATTAAAGTCATCAGCAGAAAGCAAGACTGCTGAAAGGAAGACAGTAACAACCTTTTAAAAGCTTCTTGTGTTCATAAAAATTAGGAGCTTTTCAAAATCTCTCTCTCTCTCTCTCTCTCTCTCTCTCTCTCTCTCTCTCTCTCTCTCTCTCTCTCTCTCTTGATATTTCTACAGTTTGGTTGGATTTCTGGAAACCTTTCCAATAGTTCCTGCAATTTTCTCTTCTTGTTTGGAGGTGGAAACTTGCTGTCTGCCATGATGCCAGAATTTGCTGTGTGAGCAGAATGACTAGAAGAAGGGAACAATCCAAACTCCATATTGCTTGCTCCAACTGCTGAAATAACTTTTTGATATACACCAAACATAGATACTGCTGTCTCTGGGGAAAAGAATAACATCACTGAAACATGAAATTATAGGTTACAGTGACATATCCGAGAGAGAGGAATACTTATAATGGTCACTGAGATGCATTCACCAGAACCATGGTTTCCGATAGCAGTGTGAAAAGAGTTGGAAATAGGAACATTAAATAAAAATGTGAAGACATAATTGTGGCATTTATATGTACATACGTGCAAAAATGTAATGTGGTTTTGGTTTGGTGGTTTACAGCACAGCAACATTGTAGGTACTGGGCAAGTAGAATAAAATGCCTTGTCCAAGGACACACCATAGTAGTCAGTCTGGTCTGATCCAATGGTGGGAATCAAATCCACACCCTACTAGTCACAAGGCCAGTGCCTTACCCATGGAGCTATCATGGCTCTTTGCACAACCTGAAAAAATAAAAGTACTGTCTGCCCTCCTTATGAAAATAACTTGAATCTCACCTTGGGCAAATCTCACAAAATTACTTTGATTTTGAAACTTTTAGTCAAATGGGCACCTGGAATTTCCCATTTCCATAATTTCTAACAAAATTTTACATGTCACAGAGATGCCATCATTGTTACATGTGAATACTATAGTGCTAGATTTAATTATTTCAGGTGGAATTGTAGTTATATATGTCTTAGATGAGAAGATGCATTTGTATATAATTTTTTTAATAAATTTAATTATTGTTTGTTTATGATAGAAGGGCACATCTTTATTTACTGTTAAATTTAGTAGCAGCAATCCCTATTACAATAAGGTGTTAAAGGGTCACACAAATTAAAACACTTATGGGCAATTGACTTCGAGTGTTCTACTAGTTGCCCATCATTGATGAGAAACTGTCTATATTTTATGTTTATCTGAATTTACATCATCATTGGTTCAAGTTATTGTTCATCTGATACTATTATTCGTGTGTCTAAACTGTCAGGCAACTGTAAACTTTCCATGTGTGACTTTTGATTAGCCATTACCCAACAAGCCAATCTAGTTTGCAATTACAGTTGTGATTGGGCTGTTTCTTTCAACTTTCCATATTCTTTTAACAGAGGTCAGCTAAAAGAAAAAGCTGTCACATGCTCCACTGCACATAGCCATATTTTCAACTGACCAATGAGAAATAATACAAGATCATGAGCATTTAGCATGGCAGCCAAAATTAAAGATACTTCTACCAAATGTTGGTGTATTGACAAATAATGAATATTTGCAAGTCTTGTTTTTTAAGGGTTTATTCTGAGTGGCTGTAAGTATGGACTGTGATAACCTAATCAAGTAATTAGCAGCCAACATACTTGGATTAGTGTGATCTCTTGCCAACAGCTTTCACCCAACACTCAACTACACAATGATATGGATAATTCAGGCACCCTACTGCAGGTATGTAGAGGGACAATTGAATTATAAAATGTTTGTCAGTGGAATATATAATTACATATATGCCTACAAAATTTCATTTGTTTAGCTAAAGTGATTCTTTTGCTCAGTCATGTTAACAAAGTTTTAAAGGTTGAAAAGATCTCCAACTCCCAACAATTGAAAATGTGTAAAATATTGAACATTTTCTTTAATGGTCTGAAAATCTAACCAGGTCATTTTCAGATAAACAAATATGCATATAAACTTTCACTTGCTGTCTCAAGTGATTTCTACATGATTGTGTTAGTAAGGTTTTCATAAAAACAAATCCCAAAAGTTTAAAAATGTTTAAACAATTAAAAAATTGCTGTAATGAGCTGAAAATCCGACCACTCTGGTTGCCTAGTGGTAGAGCTCCGCCTTGGATGTGGGAGGTCGTGAGTTCAAACCCCGGCCGAGTCATACCAAAGACTTTAAAAAATGGTACTAACAGCTGCCTCGCTTGGCACTTAGCATTAAGAGGTTAGTGTTAGGACTGGTCGGCCTGGTGTCAGAATAATGTGACTGGGTGGGATGTCATGCTGTATGTCTGCGGCATGATGCCCCAGTGCGACACATCACTATAAACTATAACACGGCAGACATCACAGCGATATGACTGAAAAATTGTTAAAGCTACGTTAAAAATCTAAATCACACACACACACACAAGAGCTGAAAATCCAAATAGGTCATTTATATATGTATACACAGATTCTAGTCAAACTTCAGTTTTCCAAGCAAAGAGATTTTGTCAGAATGTTTCTAAATCTATAATCAGGAAAGAAAGATGGGCATATGGAAGAATGAACAGATCAATGGATGGACATGTCTAAATCAAGAAGCCCCTGCTGCAAGCAGCAAGTGGGGATGTGGGGGGTATAATGAGATTAAACATCAATAAAATGTGTAAATGTCCAGAAAATAGCGCTCTCTCAATATAATGCCCTTCATTATAACACTGTTCCTGTTATAAGGCTGTCTCACTATAATTCCATTCATTATAACACTTCCAGTTATAAAGATGTCTTGCTATAATGCCATTCATTATAACACTGTTCCTGTTATAAGGCTGTCTCACCATAAATCCCTTAATTATAACACTGTTCCTGTTATAAAGATGTCTTGCTATAAGGGTATTTATTATAACACTGTTCCTGTTATACAATGGTCTCGCCATAAGGCAGTATACTCTATGGTTCACATGGACAGTGTTATAATGAGGGGGTACTGAAAATGTGTCCTTCAATTCCAGAAACAATGGATAAGAACATGAGAATTTTCTGAGAGATTGTGAAATGTGTCCTTTATGGACAGGTGTCCTGTATAAAGAGTTTTCAATTTATGGATACTTCATTATACTTACAATTACTTGGGTTCATAGGTGCAGCATCTGAGGTTTCCTTGGCATCTTTTTGTTCAATCCGGTTCAACCATTTCTCCTTTATTCTTTGAAAAAGTCAAAAGATTTAATTTTTAATGAGAATGTTTCATAAATTATTTATGTAAAATATTCATTCTTGGTCCAATTTATGCAACAGCTTTGTCAAAATAGTTGCCCTAGGATCTGTTATTTTGCCACAATACACCAAGAAAGCAAATTTGACTTTGTCTTGCATCGTGACTATGTCTTAACCCATCCCCCTTTCTTTTCTTCTGTTGAATGGTTTAGTATTTGGAATAAAACATCCAATATCACTTAAATAAGCAATATTAAAGTTAGTTAAATAATAGCTACATGCTTTTTCATATCAGTGTTTGTACTGATTTAATGAATAAATATGTCTGCAATTTTTTTTTGGATTGAAGAAATTACTTCAAAAAAATTCACACATGAACCTTGAAGAAATTAGTGAAATTCCATGCTTTTTTTAGACCAAAGTGAATTAAATTATATCTGTAATAAAAGTTGGAAAAAAGAACCTGTATGATGATATGTTACATATTTTTGAAGTTATTATTTTACACAGTATCTCTGTAAATTCGAAGTTGGAAAATTGTTACATGTTTGAAAAAGTTTCATGAATATTTTGCTTGTTTAAATATTATCTAACTTTGAAAGCTGGTACGATGACATTTGTAAGCAACTATTATAAAAATTCTAAATTATCACCTTTGTACACTCATTTTGCCTTATTTTGTCCTCACTTTGTTATAGTTCGTCCTTTCTTTGCCCTATTTTGTCCTCACTTTGCCCTATTTTTGTCCTCCCTTTAACCCATTTTGTCCTCACTTTGCCTTATCTTGTCCTTGCTTTGCCATATTTTTGTTCTCACTTTGCCTTATTTTGTATTCACTTTGCCTTATCTTGTCCTCACTTTGCCTTATCTTGTCCTCACTTTGCTTTAATCTAGCAGGAAAGAAAAGCTACTTCATCCTGATATAAATACAATTTAAATGTAATTAGAGCTGGCATTATGTATCATCTTATTAATTTTTTGGTCAACAGTGATAAAAATATCAGTATGTTATGATTTTAATTGCACTTTCTGTAAAACCTCTTTGTAGTTTTTAAAATTTGTGAGAAAAGAAATGCATATTCTGTAGTAAACTGTCATAATTGGCAATTTTCATGAAGCAAAAAATCACCATTATTAGGACTGAACTGTAACTTCTTGAATCTTTTGAATTAATGACAATGTAATACACCTCAATAAGTCTGTACCGTTTAATGCAAGAGAGTATCACATCAAGTACATGTAAGTTATTAATACTGAAGTCAAGCCAGATGTTATGTGATAGTATTACTGTGCAGTTCTAGCATCAATATTAGATTTTATTGTAGATCTTGCATAATATATGTTATAAATTCTATCTATATAATTATATAAAACTCACTTCGTGACTTTTTCTTCTTCTAATTTTTGGTACTCTTGGTCCCATTTTTCATTCATTTCAGCCTGAAATATCAAACAGAGCAATAGAAGTTTCCCAATGAGTAGATTTTATACTCTGTAAAAAAGCAAAGAATGTAATCAGTGACAAAGCACACTCCTACAATGATTTTATTTGTTTCCAGCAGCCATAGTATTATTAGTTAATTAGTCATGTAGAAAAATTAGTCAAGTAAAGTAATGAAGACAAAGAAATGATGACACCTTTTCTAACTGAAGCATTTTTTCTTTAATTTTGTATCTGTACATTTTTTAAACTTAAATTTTAATCAGCACTATATAGCTAGTAATATGATGATGTGCCAATGAACTACACACACACACACACACACACACACACACACACACACACACACACACTATGACAGGACATAAAAGACGCAGAACAACTGAAATAACATTCTTGTGTATATCCAAGTAATACTATAATAAATTCATAAAATCCATGGATAAGATTTTGTTTGACTCTTTTAAAAAAAATCACTGTTCTTAAAATCTACTTCAGAAACCATTATCATTTTCCACCCCCGGAAACAAGATTTTACTGGATGATGGTCACGGGCTTAGTTCACACATCAGTAACTATCTCAAGTGGCCACAAAAGCTTGGTGCAGTCAAGTCATATAATTCTTATACTTATTCATATATACAATACACATTTAGCCCGTTGAGGGTAAGAACATGGTACATTAACATCGATGTTATGTATGAAGTAAAGTTAATTAATTTGTCTCTTCCTTATTCAATATGCCTTGTGGTAGTATTGTTAGATTCATTGAGATAAATATATAACAAAATATTTCTTTTCATTCATCCTTATAAATCTAAGGACAAATGATGGCACAACAGATTCACTTGATTCTATATATTATTGTTAGAAAAAAAGCAAAGTTTTTGCTCTTTGACCTTGGACTTCTGTGAACCTGATTTGTTCCATCTCTAATCAAACTATAAAACTTGTCCATAACACGTCAAGAATAATTGTGGTAATTTTCATATTCCTGTTGTTTAGAATAAAACTGGTTGCTATGCTGAGAAAATGCAATGTGCATTATTACAATATCTTACTTTTCATCATGGGGAGAGAGGGGGGAGAAAGGGGGTCTGGGCTTGTGTGAGACTTTGCTTATTAATGAATTCTATTTAGTGGAAGAAATACATGATAATTATTCAAAAGGATGCTTTTGACTTAAATGTTTCAGCTATAGTCAAAATTAACTCATACAATAATAACACATGTTTGGTTTTTATGATTCAGCTGTACATTTATTATGTTCTTCTGAGAAAGGAACTGGATATGTGAAGTTGTCTGCATTGACAACAAGCACAAGGGAGAGAATGCTGGCATGCCTCTCTATGATACCTTCATGTACTGTGATTGAAATTTCTTTCCCTGTGGTATTTATGGAAACTATGCTTTATTCAAAGCTGACAGCATATCAAAATGGCTGCTCCCATGTGCAAAAAACTGAGCCTGAACGAGTCCAAAGTACACTGAATTTAGCAGTTATTGAAATAGGGAAAATTAATTTTTGTCACAATAGGAAATACCAGCTTTTGAATGTGCAAAAATAAGATATAAAACATACAAAAAGTAAACAAAAACTATCAGCTAATTTTTTTATTAATCAATTTACCTTTTATGTCCAAGAAGTGAAAATGATGAAGCAGATCTAGCAGTTTATTTGAAAGTTGCACAGATAAAGTAAGATCAAGCTGTATATTCTATAACCCAAATTACACACATCAATCATAAACCAAATTAAACAGATCAATCATAAACCAAATTAAAGGGAATTAAAAGCTCTCTTATCAACAGCTAATATAAACAAGGTCTTTTTAAATAAAGAGAATTAACAGTTATTTTAACAATACCCAGGTTATACAAGGTCTTTTATAAATAACCATGATAACCAGTGAGGAAAACCCTGGGAAATTCTAATTCTTTAAAACTCAAACCCTATTTAAAATATGATAGCTGGTCAGAATGGCTGCTCCCATGTGCTAAACAAAGAGCCTAACTAGTCCAATGTATACTATCTTTAATAGTTATTACAATAGGGAAACTGAAGTTTGCCAGATAAGACATTACCAGCTTTTGAATGTATAATAACTGAATTATAAAATATATAAAAAGAAAAAACATTATCAGCTCATTTTTTTCTTCCAATTAACCTCTGAAGTCTGAAAGCAAAGACTTAATCTAATTCTGTAAAATATTAAATGTAGGTCACAGTGACCTTCTTTGTGATGAGAGTGTAGTACTCATCAAACTGCATCAAGTGTCCTAGTTTCCATGGATAACAGGATGTGTAGAGAGTGAAAAAAAGAAAAGAAGCTAAACACAGTAGCCTAACTAAGAATGAACAACTGGTGTACAAAGCTAGCCCAATTAGCCCTACAACAACAACAACAACAACTGATGTACAGAGTTAGCCCAATTAGCCCTACAACAACAACAAATGGTGTACAAAGTTAGCCCAATTAGCCCTACAACAACAACAACAACTGGTGTACAAAGTTAGCCCAATTAGCCCTACAACAACAACAACAACAACAACAACAACAACTGATGTACAGAGTTAGCCCAATTAGACCCTTTCCCTCGTAGGAAGTAGGTGTTATAATTAACCGCTCGAAAATGTTGCCAAGTTTCAAGATTCCATTTATAAACAGTATGTATACAGAGTGCTTAAAAGTTAAACACAATAATTTAATTGAGAATGACTACTAATGTACATGTATGCATACAGTTAGCCCAATTAGCTCCTTCCACAGAGGGTAGGTGCTATAAAACCACTCCAAACTAATGCATAGGACCCGAGAAGAAGAATGGTTGCGATGCAGCAAGCCTGCACATATGCATATGCAGATGGTGGGAGTAGGATAAAAATGCAACTTTACTTCGTAAAGATCAGCTAAAAGTGTTGAGAGTCAATACTGTAAGCAGTAATAAAATGAGGATATGGCTTTGATGGAGAAGTGGTTCATATTAGACACCGACAGACTACTGTTTGTTATGACTTAAAAGTCATCATTTGTAACACCCATCAAATTAATAAATATTGGTATAACATGACTATAATGATTCAAATGTTTTTTAAAATTTCTTCTTAAAAAACTGTTGTTTTTATTGTTACATCTTCACCTGTTTTGTATATTAAAGCATAAAATGAGCAACCAAAAGAAGGCCTGAAGAAAATATGCACGAAACAATATAGTGAAACTTATCTAATGGGACTGTCAAAAAACCACCCAAAAAGGTCATCTTTGGACATCTGTCCATTATACAGTTCTCCCTCTTTATGAAGTTTTCCGTGGGAGCCATAAAAGAGATCCCCAATGTAAGTGAGGGACCTTAATACTAAGGGATGTTCGAACATGGTTGTGTCATGATAATGAATTAAAACACAAAAATTGAATAACATCAAAAATGTTAAATCATGTTATAACTGGTTCTCATGAACTAACAACTATCGTATATACTTACTTTTAAATCAAGTCCCGCTGCAAACCAACACAAACCTTGATCTGCCATCACATATTGTGCTAGCCATCACATATTGTGCTAGCAGATCTGATTCTGTGAAGTGTGTTAGGAGTAATCAGTAAAACAGTCAACATAGTCCCTGATCCACTGGCGCATTATGTATTGGCAAATCAAGGAATATGTTGTTTGCAGTTGAATTTGTGAGTATATATGCAACAATAAAGATGAATGAAGTAGAAATGATACATTTACATGAATGGCCAGTGTCAAATGGGTAATATTATATGAGTTAAGAAAATGGACACCAGAACTGTCCTTTTGGTGTCTTTTACATCAAGATTAAGTGGCTTCAAATATAAAAATTTCGTGCATTCATGAAACATAGTGATCACTATTTCTACACTCAATCCACCCGACGTCACAAAACTATCTAAACCAGGCAGTGTCACACAGCCATCTATGTCACAAAAGCTAGCAAGCGAGCAGACAGCTCACCATTTTCCTAGTCTGGAATCCTGGCCTCCTATGATGCTTCCTGCGAAGCATCATGGGAAGCCAGGGTACCAGGCTAATAATTTTTTAGCAACTGATATATATCTCTTCCCTAGTTAGAACAGTTTATTTGGACTAGCTGATTGCATAGTTGACAGTACACATCGGTAATGGTCGACAGTAAATATCGGAAATGGGTCGAAACACACCATTTGCGCTTTTAATTGGTTAAATAAACACATGGTCTGAGATTCGTCTACAAGGTGTGCCTAATCTAGCCTTAAACGCTATATAACTTTTTTTGATTTCTTTAATTTAAATAAGACAGATCACTTTCATGACATTCTATTTCCAAGTACTTGTTTCGCCATGGAAAATTTCAAATTCTAGGGGTTGGGGCCAAAATGTTATTGTTGGAATCATCCTTGGTATAGTAAAATGCCAATTATCGAAGCCTTGCAGAGAAAATACGTTTGTCCACAATCCAAACAATCTTAATCAAATTATAATTAAAGTTTTCAGGGGGCATGATGATTGTCTTTACATGCAAAGAACTGGAATTAGAGGTTTCAACGGACATGGTGGTAGTCTCTACACGCAAGGAACTGGAACTGAAGTTTTCAGGGGACACGGTTGTAGTCTCCACACGCAAAGAACTGGAATTAAAATTTTCCGAGGACACTGTGGTAGTCTCCACACGCAAAGAACTGGATAATCAGTGTCCAAATACTTAGCGACCTACTGTATTGTTTATTTTAAAAACTATAGTGACTACGTAACTTTTGGTAATTCTGCACTTACCTTCCAGAACCTCTCGTCTCCTTCTCTCGTCGGGTGCTTTCACGGTGAAACCTTCCCTCCTTAAAATAACAAAGAAACAAATCAATAAAGCTAAATTACAATATGCATTATGTGTTTCAAATGGGAGAAATTTTGTTTGCTTGTTCGAAGAGTCTGTATGAACTAGATGGATAAATGTATTTGGTCACTTCTATTGTTATTGGTGTGGGTATGAAACACATTCTCAATGGCTGATTTGGTTGGATTGAACTCGCTTTAAAGTATTTTACCTAGAATGTTTTGGTACGTTTCTACTCCTCAGTGGTAACCTATATAACACAGCTTCTTTATTTTTTGTTTTTCTTTATTTGTTAGTTTGGGGGTTTTTTGGTGAGGGTGGGGGTGGTGTTTCTACTATATATATATATATATATATATATATATATATATATATATATATATATATATATATATATATATGTTATTACGACCCTGTAGTTAAATTACATTTGTGTTAAAATTTGAATTCTTTCTAATTCTTTCTATTTCATTTTATTTCATTTTTTTATATCATTAAATATAATTATTATTATGATGATGGTTATGTTCGCAGGATCTGATATTTTGTTAGAAACATCGTGTAAGCACGATTTTTGCATGACGGTTTTGTCATATTAAGTAAACAGTCGGAAATAGCTATGTAAATGATTGGTTGTGACCACGGTCATTACTAATAATACTTGTTGACATTCTATACTACGTTGGCGATATTTCGAAATCGCATGACTTCTTCGTGCTTGTACATGAAATGACGTATTAGTTTGCTTTAAAATACTCAGGTACCTGCGAACTAGTCTAGAGTTATATTTTAACATCTTAGAGAGTCACATCATAACATCTTATAGAGTTTCTAATACCTTAAGAAGAAGGTATTCCTTTGTGCTGGAAAGAGTTGTTCGTTCGTACGTATGAAGAATAACATGTGTTTTGTTATTGACAATAGCTGTACTTTTTAAATAATAATTATTCTCCCTGGAGAACTACACAACTGGCTTTGGACAAAGACATTTGCTGCAATTAATTCTAAATTGGAACAGAACAATACAAATTGTGATTCACGGTGAAAATTCTGGACATTTGTGTTTAACCTTCGTCTGACGTCATCATCCGCCATCTTGGAACGGAATTGAGATTCAGACTACGTCAATTTAGAACTGTTTATTCACAGGACTTATGTGTTTTCACAATTTTAGAACAAATTTTTGGATCTTCTTCGTAAATCGTAAGTCTTGTTTCATATTTTTACCTTTTCACCGTGTTTTCTAGGGAAATAAATTATTTTTGTTAAAGTTTACAAAGCTTGTTGTCTTCGCTCTTTTCTTTATGTTACTTTAAACGAGCCGATTCGTAACTATATATATATATATTCTGACAAATTATATATATACCATTCCCTCTATGGTACTTTTGAACTACTCAATAATAAAAAATAATTTCAATATTCCTCATGTTAAAATCTGATTAAAATGGTACAATCTTAAATACTTCGTACAATATTTGTACAAATAGACATAATTCTTCAATATTAATACTGAAATGGAACGTCTATTAGTATACAGTCAGTCATCTGAAAAGTTGTAATCATAAGAAAATTTATAATCTTCATTGACAATTTCATAGCATTTAATTAATTTTACAGTTTACATTTTATGTATAATGGGACGCTCAGTAATAAAATAAGAATTCGTTTCTGACTATGCCGCTTCCGTTCGTAGATATAGCTTCTGCTGCGGTAGGAGCGAAGATGCAATGCTGTGAATGCTCAGCTAGTGCCGTATTACCCATTAAGCACCCTAAACACGTGCTTTGAGCACCAGCCCAACAGGGGCACCAGAAACAAAATCAAATTAATTGCTAAAATTGAATGAATTATATATGACCATTTCGATCTGCATGTACGAGTGTTTTGATTTAGAATGATGGCAACACTGGTATTTTCCCACCTTTTTAGCTTGAACTAGCTTTTTTTTTTAGTTTCACATTTTGTAGGAGGTGGGGGCGGGGCACCATAATATCTTCAGCGTACAAGGCCCTGGAAGGCCTTAATCCGGTACTGTGCTAAGCAGTTAGCACCCAGCGAAGATAGCTGAATGGAATCCGGTTATTTAACACCTTGGGAGATGAGCTATTTCGTGTCTGTTGGCTGCTCTATTCAATTTTGGGGTTGGGTTGGGGATGACGGTTACAGGATTGAGTTGTTACATGATATATTTTTTGTGCGTATGAGAGACAGGCCACCAAAGGAAGTACTCGTCTGCTTGAAGAAAACAATAGCCCATAATCATCCGGAAGCCAAAAAACCAAATCTATTAAATCCTGACTCTCGGTTTCGTCCTCAGCCACTATTTGTGTCCGCATATCTGTGAGCAGACCCTATGATACATCTACTGTACTTAATGAGATCAGAAAACCAACTCTGACCCTGATCTAGTGAATGCATGTGCTAAAATGATTGTTATCGATGGACCGAATCTGTCCTTAAATGGTAACTAGATACACAATGGTTTTGAGCAGGAAATAATCGCTTAAGCCTTTCATATAGTTGACAATGTTTCGATTGTCCGTATGGTAGTGTCACAGAATGTGTTACAACTTTTTAATGAGCCCGATACAATCACACAAACTCAAGTCAATGATGAAACTAAATTTTTTTTTCATATGGTTTTATTATGCTAGTATTTTACTAATTGATATATGTATAGTCCACACAGATATTAATTTTTCAGATTAAAGGACGACCATAAGTAGAAATTTTCATTTCTGTCAATGCTTGGTATGATCTACCCATTAAACGACAAGTGCCAAGTCCCTGAACTTTAACCCCTTTCGCGTACGCACGGGATAATTTTCGTTTTGCACATTTGCCATTCGACCATGTTATAGTGAATATCTCATTTTGTGTTGTTCTGATGAAAGTTCGTATTGTTTTCATTTCTGTATTGCACATCAAGGCATGCAATAAAATTCCAAACAGTCAGTCGAAGTCTTTTGATTATTTTCCGAAACCTGTGACAATGTAGCTAAACGTAGCATCTGTCAAATTAAACAGACAGTACACTATATTTCAAATCCGGCGGTGCTATGAAAACACGCGGTTATGATTTATTATACCAATATAGATCACGTAAGCAAACATTTTATCTTTACAACTGCAGCTGACAGTCATAACTGAAGTTCCAGCCAACAAAATCAGGCATACAAGTTGGATTTACGTCGCGTATCTAAGACATTTACGTGGGAAATTAAACACTTCAATGGCTAGGTTGAAGAGAAGGGATAAATCTACGTCATATCCGTTTTTGGCACGCGGAAAGTACCGATTGTTTACGGAAATTGCCGAATAATTTTTTCATGTAAGAAAGTATCTTTTTAAGTCCAATTCAACATTTGTATGGTGTGCATACATAACAAATGCGTTTTCTATGACTATAATAATATCACACGTTTGTACAATATATGTAGCCAGTGACCTTTAAACACGAGCCAGACACCAAGTGAAATTTGTCTGCTCTTTTGATTTTACTGTAGAAAGACAATAGATACTTCCCGATAAGGTCACTAGCAGACGATATTCTGCCCATTTTACCTGGACGCTGGGCAGCCTGGCAGTGTCTCTTATATGCGATCACCAAAACTGATCATTTTCAACAAGGCACACTGAAGCAAAATCAACTTGTAAATTTACAAATATTGATACTAACAGAAAGCTTGGTTTGTGTTTATGTATGTATGTTTTGTAATAGTAATTTGAAATTCAATGAATTTATTTCAACTTCCAAACACCATATAATCTCAACGGTAAATCTCCCAGAAATACCACAAATATGGCTGCTGATGACGTCATTCGGGAACTATCTATGACACGAGCCTTCTGTCTTGGGTTTTCTCTTAATGCATGATTAGTTCAGTTATATGCAACCTATGTCCCGCAGACAATGTTTTATCCATTATACGGTGTTGCTCGCGGATCTGGTTTTATCCGTCATACAGTGAGGCTCGCGGATCTGGTTGTACATGTTGTACGATGTCGCTTGCAAGTACTTTTAGTTGCAGTTGCATATGCCTGAGAAAGTATGACCAATTAATGAAAAGTCAATATTTTTTAAATATCTTCTTTTTTGATATGGAAAGTTGTAGTAATTTGTACTTTAGGTCGAGCTTCTGTGGATTGAATGCCAACGCAGCAGCCATCTGAATACAGAAACCACATATGTACAGATAATACCATCAGCCTCCTTGAACATTTTTGTTTGTTTTCCTGCAACTATTAACGACACAAAGTTTTGGTCCTAGGGACACTCGTGTGTATGTATTGTGAACAACGATTATCAGTGGTGAATGTTTGCATTATACTTTAAATGATCAACCACACTTTACAACATAAAATTTACTTAGTTTTATTCAGTTTCCTCCCCCCCCCCTTCTCTCTCTCTCTCTCTCTCTCTCTCTCTCTCTCTCTGCCGGTCCATTAATCTATCTGCAAAATCAATGCCGTAGAGTCAATTCTCAGTGATTTAGTAGGATTACTTTTAAACTACTATTTTTGACTTAAAGATACAGTCGAGGTAGTTCGGAATGAGTGATCAGTTCTGCAAAACACCAGAATGTTTTGCGCTGTAGGGGCTCAGATTGCAGTTGTATTTCTTATTTGGTCTCTACATTTCTTTCTCTTTACTGAACTTTTATACTGTGTCCAAATCCTTTTAAATCATACGTCAACTTCAAATACCTTCAAAAACGAACTCACTGTCAACTGTGCAAATTTCAGATACATTTCATTGGATTTAATTTTGTGTTATATTCTGTATTACACACAAGATCATGTAATACCGTCGTTTTCTCTTTCTCTTTTGTTCGAATTCTAGTTTGGAAACAATTGGTACGTACCTTGAATTTTACGACTTTCCAAATCTAATGACAACTTCTGTGATTATATATGCAATTAGAATAAATATATAAACCTATTGGTTACCGTAAATTAGCGAATATAACGCGGGTTATCCAAGTTTTTCCCCACCATGCACCGCCTGTCCCCCCCCCCTTTCGCGAGTTATATATGTCCGCGTGTTGTACAGTTTGATTTGTACTCGTATTACCATGTTTTAGTAATATTTTAAAAGGTTCGTTTCCTATTTCAAACGCGCTTTCAATTTGGAAACTAGTATAATGTTGATTTTATGGTAAAGTTTTACATTTCAGCTACTTTTTTTCTAAGTTTAAAGACGATATAATATCAAGAAGACAAGATCAACATAATAAAATCAGCATCTTCAGTTTAATAACTTATTTATGAAGAGCGGCAATGTTGTCGTGTTTACTAAAATCTTAAACTGCCATAGTTGGGTCTGATTCGCTGTCGTTGTCGTAGTCGATTCAGATCTGCCGTAGACGAATCGATTTCCAGAAGAATTTCACATTCCCGGAATCCATTGCGAATAGCAGCCAGTGTTACAATTAGTTCATGCAATCTGACGATTATTCATAGGTAGGTGACTTGATTTAATTTTGAATAGACGTGGCTTTGGTCCTGCATTTAGCAAAGAGACCATGTGGCGTCATCGTGGAATGTTTGGGACAGCTCAGGATATGGAAACTAATTATGAATTGACTCAGTTTGGTTGAAATGGCTATGCTTCGGTTCATTGGCAAACAGAAAGGAAGATTCACCATATCCTAGTATTTTTTATACTAGGTTTATAATGAAAAGAAGCCAACATAGATTTTGGGCGTTTATTATTCTTTATGAAAACCTGCAGGTTATATACGTCCGCGGGTAATCTGGTATATTTTTTTAGCACACGTTAGAAAAACTGCGGGCAATATATGAGTGAGTGTTATACTTGGATGCGTGTTATATTCGCAAATTAACGGTAGATTTCCTTGGATTTCACACGAAATTGGTAGCCAGTTTAGAGTATTTTCGGATTTAATGGGTTTTAGAGGTATATATTGAGACCAAGAATACGCCATAACGCATGCGGTGCAGCCGAACCATCCTTTACAGTCCAATATGGATAGGATCTGTCATCGTTTTCGTTCTCCTAGAATTAAAATCAAGCGTGTGTAGTATATTACATGGCTAAGAATATGCCATATCCCTTGTAGTGCAAATGACAAACCCCTTACAGTCCAACATGGAGGCAATCTGTTATTATTGTTTTCGTAGACCATAACAAACGTGTTCTAGTCTACCAAGCTATGTGTTGTTGTTGGTTTTTATTATTTTGCAAATATATTAATGTCGGGAGGGCCCATTTAGCAATATATCTGAGGACAACTGGGCCGTGGGATTTGATGTAATATTATGACGAGTGCCCCTCGTTCAGTTCTCTTCTTTGCCAGAAGTAAAGTTCCTCACTTGGCAGATTTCGACCTTCCAGTTTGTACTACTTAGAGTATTTGCAGATATCAGTCTTGGGAAAATACTTCAAGTAATGCCTACTTTTGCGGATTGATTACATCAAACGGATACAGTTTGATCCTAATAGGACACACGGTACTAATTGTACGGAAAAATGGGAACCAGCCTGGAAATGGGTAAACATAAAATAGAGTATATATGGGTTTGGCTGGCCAGGATTGGTTAATAATGTAAGTTGTGTTTTAGGAAAAAAGAATCTTTTGAGACCTTATCCTAGTTGTAAGTGAAAAAAAAATAGGGACATTGTTTTATTGATGGAATTTCAGTCCTTTAACAGTCTTAAGTTTGGAACACTCATTGCTAAAATTAGCACCTGACTCTTTGGTGTGGAATTGAAAGCACATGTTTCAAATACATGCAGGTCCAGAAAATGCCGCGGCTCATATCCTCTCCTCTACACAGAAACTGACATCCAGGTTTCATCTATACTGATGAATATAGGTTTGATCATGAGCATTCAGAAATTTTTAAGTTATTGAATTTTTAATAACATGGTGTTTACATAGGTTTGCTATGGGAACTGAATTAGTACCGTGCGTCCTATACGTCTCACAGCGGGTTATCTCCCTTGGGCAAGATAATACCTCTCCCACCACGTTGCAATTTGGTGCTATAATGTCATTTGGAGAGAACCGTACGCGTTGATAACTGCATTACACTCAATTTATCCCGCATTTGCTTTGATCCTTGCTCTGCAATGGCTTTAGTGCATAATGGGAATATCTTGCCAAATACTTAAGGGGAAAGGGACGTGAGTTCTTTACTTGCATTGTGATGGAGCACAGGTCTAATGATGTTACATTGAAGCATCTGGCAGACGTCGCAATATATCGATGACGTTACAATAACACAGACTGTTTCTTTTTCTCAATATTCAGCACAGTTATGATAACACTGCTGACACAACGATGAAATAGGTGGTGGCAAATTTCCACCTGACGAATCCGTACGATTTGATAACGGCATCACACTCGGGGTAGACTGCCTATGCTCTGATTGTTTCGCTAAATGGCTTTAATGCAGAATTGGAAGATTTTGCCCAATAAGTAGAAGGGGGCCGCGGGTGGCTGAGAGTTCCATCTTTACCGATCGCTACCATCTCACCTCTATCCCCGTGAGTTCGATTCTCGGTTCGGCCTATGTGGCTACGTGAGAAAGTTTGCCAGTAACTTCACGTAGGTCGGTGGTTCTTCCAGGGGTTTTCTGGATTTTTCCTCGACCAGTTATACTGGCCACCACGTTTAGTCTATCGCGTGCTGAGAAATGGCGTTAAGACTACAACAGCTACAACAAACTACTACGTAGAAGAAAAATGTAGGAATTATTTATTTGCAATGATGGAGCACAAGGCGTAAGGTCTTGAAAACTAGCACGCGGCACCCGTTACAATATAGCGAGGACGTCACAATCAAGCGCATATGGGTTTCCAAACACGGTCTTGTTCTTTTTGTAATATTTTTCTTTGGATTTAAATGTGATAGGGGCCCTAAGGTAGGATCCAATCAACGTGCTCGTGAACTAATGCACCGATTCGATGTACTGAGGTTTAGATGGCTCTGGGGACAAAACAGCGTTCCGGCAGCGATATATCCTGAAAGAATATGAGCTGTGAGGAGCGTGACTGATCCCATCCCATTAACATTCTTAAAGTCTGAAAATTAACGTAGGGGTGGCAAAAAATAACTTTTCACAGACTTTATCGTTGTAACTATCAAAAACTTCCAAACAATGTATCAGAATGGAGAGGAAAAAAGATGCTTCTTTTGTTACTGATATTAGGAAAGTATTTTTTTTAAACAACAAAGGTAGAAAATAGGATTGCTTTCCAACAGAACGCTGTTACAGTCAACTTCAAGTGTTTAGCCTGAAGGTAAATTTACCACACTTTCGGTTCATCCAATCACTGGGAAACTCATTTGCATATCAAAAGGGAAGGATGTGATATGTGGCAATTCTCTGGGGTTTGCAATCTCTATCTTAGACACTATGATGATAATTTAACAATAATAATAATAATACAGGAGTTAGTGGCGTAACATTTCTGTTCTTTGTCTTTCCATTTCTTTATGCGAATATTTTGAAATATGAGGTAAACACAAGAGCAGACATTTCTGCAATAAATTAAGTGGCAGATTTCAACTTGTGGTGGAAGCAGCGTCTTGAGAGAAGCAAGAGTGCCACCTAGGGGGAAGTGTGGGATACATATTGATCTCATTGTTTAAAAATTGGCGATCACAACAAGATTATGACGTAATGATGTGCTAGCATCGAAAATGAGGTGAGACTAATAGACAGCCAAATTTGTTCTTAAAATACTTTTGCCAAGTAATATAGCTTTGACTTGCGCTTACCTTAAAGACGTAAACTGCTTTGGTTTGCTTTGATTATTAATTGATATTAGTTTTTTGTGGCAGTAGTAGTTGTTTTTACTCTTGTGGTTATCCTTTACTCGGTGCTTTTTTTGCACACACCTTTTTAAGTCCAAATGATACTGTAATTTTGCCCAGTCGTGTTTTCGACTCAGTTAAAATTCATTTAGTTATTTTTCTTCTAATTATTATTTTTTTTCTTCTGAAAATGATGCAAGGTACATTTAAATGGGTTTTGAAACACATACAAATTGTTCAACGTGAAAAGTTATATTCTGTTGTTAGAAATGTTTTTAGTACATTTCCCTTGCCTCGTTTTGGATAGTCTAGAGAGATGCTTGATTTGGGCGTTACCTGATCGTAATTTTAAAAAAAAATGAAAGGAAGATTCCGTGCAGCTAGAATGAAAGGTCTATGATTTGCCAATAGGATTGTGAAAACGATAGGGAAAATAATCACAAAATGGACAGTAATTTTTAATCATTTACAACGCAATTCACTACATTGTACATTTTTGACCATCATATTTCAAAAGGTGGGCATTATATTCTAATTTGTTGGAAATAAAATATTTCAGTTTCTTTTATCTCTCCATCTGCAAACTCCAGTTTCCAATAGATACACACTAGATGAGCTTGTATTTGTGTCAAGTCTGTCAGCCTCATCTACCAGTATACAGGTAGTGTTATGTCTATTTAGTCTGTATTCTTTGTTAGATTTTTTTTTTCTCCATGATTACATGTGTACCTGACTTGGGACATTGATGTTCTTTTGATTTTGGAAAACGAATAATACGTAGTTAATATTTCTCAGAGTGGGTTAAATATTAGGATCATTATCAGTAAAGGTAAACATGTTTATTTGGGTCTGGGTCTATAATGCTGGAATTCCCACATGAAGAACCTGTTGTACCTGATGTTTCCCACGTCCATTATTATAATTGTAGTAACAGATTTTATCTTTAATTTTACAACTTAGAAGTTTCTAGAAATGAACTTTGGACCTCCATGCTTGTTCTGCTTTTGTGTCTTATTTTTTTAATATAATTTTGTTTTCTTTAAAAAAAATAATTTATTCCTGCAATAATATCATCATCAGAATCATTGGTATTGTTGTGTTTTGTTTGGATTTGTGTGGAATTATTTATTCAAATTATTATTCTCTGGAATTACAAAGTGTTCAATAATATTCTTGGACAGAAATATTAAGTATAGTGAATTATAGTGAATTCAGACAGGGACATTTTGAAATATGGTGATTAATTGGAAGACTGTTAGCACATCACTACACTTCAGACAAAGTTACATTAGTACATTCAAGACTACAAGCACATCGACACCTTCAGCGCTGACTATTTGGTATTTAATTCACAATACTGTAAATTCTTTTTAAATTTTTCCTTTTTTTTTCCTGGGAAAAACATTATTTGTTGAATTTTACAAAACTTGTTGGCTTTAGTACATTTCTGTTACTTAGTTTAAGACCATATAGTTGTAATGGTAGATACAGGTCTACCAGTATACAGGTCGATACAGCAAATTGTTCTCGAAGTGGCTGCTGTTCACGGCAGCTATATACTGACCAATCAAATGTGACCTAAAGTAAATAAACAAGCTTCTCTGTTTTAATGACTGGTTGATGTAGCGATTGGTAGAAACTGGCCTGTGTCCTGTCTTTAGGTTATTTGGAATACTTTTACATTTTTTATGCTTTTAATCTGCATGCTTTCTTGTGCAGTTAAGGTATTCAAAGTCTGTTAACTGCATAACTGTAAAAATTATAAAATATGGCTCCATCTTTGAACTCTTTTTTTTTGTCGGAAGCCCTGCATGAAAACAAAGTGTTGGATAATTCTTTGGTACCACCCCCTCCAATCGCAGGACGTATAATATTGTGCGCAGGCGTTTCAACCAATCATCGAACTCCGCAACAAAACGTGAAGCGATCCAAGGAAGACTTTGTCTTTCCCCTTTTGGTATGAATATCCCATCCTTTTTTGTCGTATACTTAACTTTATCGTACACCGCTCCGGTGGCCTAGTGGTTAGAGCGTCCTCCTCGGATGCGGGAGGTCGTGGGTTCGATCCCCGGTCGAGTAATACGAAAGACTTACAAAAATGGTACTAACAGCTGCCTCGCTTGGCGCTCAGCATTAAGAGGTTAGTGTTAGGACTGTTCGGCCTGGTGTCAGGATAATGTGACTGGCATGATGCCCCAGTGCTAGACATCACTATAAACTGCCACACTGCAGACATCGTAGCGATATGACTGAAAAATTGTTAAAGCTACGTTAAAAATCATAACAATTGTACCTCTTTCAGCTGGTCAGTGCAAAACTATAGATAACAGAAAGGGGTCAAATGGACCAAAAATCCTTTATGAGAGAGAGAGAGAGAGAGAACACAGCAACAATAACAATAAAATAGTAATCATTTTATTGTCTACAGCGTAGACTGGAGAGTATCGTATTACAAAGTAGCTCATGCCAATCAAACGACTACTTGCACTGTTGGGTCTTATAATAGGTCTTAAAGAGCAGTTTTTATTCACAAGGCTCCCGTGAAAACATAAATTCAAGAAATCTTTTTTAGTCATAATATCAAACAAAATGCTTTTTATTGAGCAGCAGACCAATCTGCAAAATGATTTCGTGGGATACAGGAAAATGTTGCACGGAATTATAATCTATAATCTGCAAAGATATTTTCTTTGTGAAACTTGGGCAAAATAACCGTCAGATGTAGTCGGAATTCTGTTTATTTAAGAACAGAAAACAGGTGCTTGACGATAGCAGCAACGAAAGTTATGATAGCAGTGTAAAGTTTATCTTTAGTTGTTTCCATAGCTGTAATTCAAGAACCCATCGCATTTGCCGCGCACCATTGGACTACTATCCATTAGGCATAATTTTGGGCATATGATAACGGCCACTAAAGCCAGATACTTGCAGCTTTGCATCGTTTATATGTCAGTCTCTAGTTACAAGTGTTTAGATCTGTAAACGTTCATGAAATAATGAATGAAACTGGCAAATGATATTTTAAAAAATCGACGCTGAACTGCGAGGATTGTCGTTCAGTGAAAATGACATTTTATGTGTATCGAATGAAATGCTACATGTACAGGATTTGGTGTCATTGCTCTTTTATTACGTAAGTAGATTACTTAGTTAAGATTGTGAAATGTGGACGATTTCATACAAAAATTCAACAGTCTTTACCGTTATTTGGCTACCAAGAGTCAACCGAATATCGAGTCCAGGAAGCCGACAGAAAATCACAGAGTAGCCAGCTCACAAGCGTGCGTTACGAGGTGCAAAATCCAAACGAAATAAGTGTTCACGTTATTACAGGGTTTAATTTGTTAAACGTTTGTCTTTCTGTTTCTTATTCTTGACAGTCAGATCGGGTTATAAGTTCTTTTATGCACTAAGTAAGGATGGTGACGTGAATGGTCAGTTTGATCATTACCTGGAGGGTAGAATTGTATAGACTTTAAGTTGAACAGGAACGAATTTGTTTACTTTTGTTAAATAAAATAACTACGTCATTTCATTAATTGATGTGAGCGATTCTTGGACTATCTAATTTGACTTTATGATGATAAATGTTTGTGTGTAAATTATTTCAATTTATCCTTTCAGATCTCCCATATCTTTTGTCATGCATCAAGTCAGAGATGTGACGATATGTTGGCGTTGTCCGTTAAATGCACAATTAATGAGGGGAATAAACAGATAATTTTTTTCATAGTTGCGGATTAGCGGATTGAAAATGGAACAGTTAGGAATTTTGGTTCAGACTGAAATAACATTTATGAACTCAACGTTCTTTCAAATGTTCGCACCTTCTGCTTAATCAGTTTTCAGAACATAACGCAAGCAGCGAGATAAACTAAGGGCAATAGCTGCTAAATGATAGTTATATCAGTACAATTGTGCCATTTCTACCGATTCCATTTTTATTTCCTGTAAATGCATGGAAAATCCCATATCACTGAATAAAGTAAAGATTGTTTCGCAAATTATTGTGGATAAGGTCACCCTTCTTTATTCAAGCATCAGCCATTTTATTTATGTATCATTTCAGCTGTACTGCTTCTTCAACTTTAGTTATTAATGGCACATCATGATGCGGGTCTCTGGCCTCTTTCGAGTATTCATATAAGATTTTAATATAGAATAGTGATGGAGTAGAGGAGAATATATCATGATATATTTTGATTAAAATGTCTTGTTAAGGCATACTATTAATATGCGTTCAGTCCTTGTGATAAAATCTTGCCTTATCGTTCAGGCACTAATTCCTTAAAGTCCAAAAAGTGCACCAAATGAGGGAGGAAATTTCACCTGGGGTCATCTAGAATTCGGCTGTCATCGAGGATTCCCCATTATTGTAATATGATTAACTGGTCTAACGAGCTTCCTAGGATCCCCAAGAATTCGGCTGTCATCGAGGATTGCTCATTATCGGAATATGCTTGGCTGGTCCAACAATCTTACTACATATGACACGGTGACTGACGAGTGAAACTTGACACTGAAATGACCACCTATAATTGTAAATCGGCTGTAGAGATGAATTAGCATAGAACTACATATATAATGAAACCGACCAACAGGGTTAATTACATCGCATTGTTACGACCCTGTAGTTAAATTACATGTGTGTTAAAATTTGAATTCTTTCTAATTCTTTTTTTTTCATTTTTATATCATTAAATATAATTATTATTATGATGATGATTATGTTCGCAGGATCTGATATTTTGTTAGAAACATCGTGTTTATTTAAAACGTAAATGTGACTCGCGTAAGCACGATTTTTGTATGACGGTTCTGTCATATTAAGTAAACAGTCGGAAATAGCTATGTAAATGATTGGTTGTGAGCACGGTCATTACTAATAATACTTGTTGACATTCTATACTACGTTGGCGATATTTCGTAATCTCCATGATTTCTTCATGCGTGTGCATAGGGTGACGTATTAGTTTGCTTTAAAATATTCAGGTAGCTGCGAACTAGTCTAGAGTCATATTGGAGAG
>JAECUM010033203.1:0-67762 GCA_016617855.1 Megalonaias nervosa
ATATATATATATATATATATATATATATATAAAGTTTACCTCTTTCTATATAGGAAATGTAGATTCCGTTAGGCATTCCGTTGCCAACTTTGCCACCTGCTTTACCGCCTGCAATCTTTGGCGTCGGAATAGCTGGAGGATACACGGGTTGCACTGGATACATTGGCGTGGTGGTCACTGGTTGCATGGGTTTCATTGGATACATTGGCGTGGTGGTCACTGGTTGCATGGGTTTCATTGGATACATTGGCGTGGTGGTCACTGGTGGAATGGGTTGCACTGGATACATTGGCGTGGGGGTCACTGGTGGAATGGGTTCCTCTGGATACATTGGCGGCACTGGTGGAACTTTCGGCATTAAGGGCATTGACGGCATAATGGGCATAGAGGGTTTATATGGCATGGGCATCATTCCTGAAACCACTCCGTATCCATTCATTTCGGCGTTCATATCCATACCTCCATTTATTCCATTATCGCCATTAACTCCGCCGTTCGCGTCCATACCTCCGTTCAGTCCATTATTGCCATCAAATCCGCCGTTTATGTACATATCGCCGTTCATTCCATTATTGCCGTTACCTGCGCCGTTTATGTCCATTCCCTTCATTCCGGTCATCATAACCATATCGCCGTTCATTGTATCCATTTCTCCATTCCTTCCATTCATAACTCCATTCATTGTGTCCATGCCTCCGTTTTTTCCATTCATGCCACCGCTGTTTGTCTCCATACCGCCATTCATTCCATCATTGCCATTAATTCCACCGTTTATGTATATACCGCCGTTCATTCCTTTCACACCGTTCATCATGTCCGTTCTTCCATACTTTACATTCATGCCACCGTGCATTGTGTCCATACCAGCGTTCATCGAGTTCATACCTCCATTCTTTTCCTTCATTCCGCCATTTGTTATGTCCATTTCTCTGTTAATACCTTTCATCCCGACATTCATGTCTACCATCATCATTGTCATGCCCTTATTACCAACGTTACCTCCCTTCTGACGATTTGGTTGGGGTTCATAAAATGGAGGAGGGGTGTATACAGCACCACCATTTTTCCCGTTACCATTACCATTAGGTCCTATTTGGAGAGGAAAAGTGAATTGAATCTTTTGTAAGTAAGATTTAATGTTGATTGTTAATGGCCAAAGTACAGTTGAAAGTGATTATAATACATGAATAGACATATACTAGATGAAAACAGTTGGCAAATATAAACTTCTATGATGATCTGATGAAAAAGAGGTTGTATTCTGGGTTAATTCAACCAAGGGCGTGATTTAGAAAACACACAGTTAGACTTTCATGGAGGTTGTTAGCTTATATTCTTTTAGAACTGTCTTTACTGTCATCAAAATAATAATTACCCTGTGGCAGTTTAGCTAACGCACGATATTTTGTAT
Source organism: Megalonaias nervosa (assembly GCA_016617855.1). Lineage (NCBI taxonomy): Eukaryota > Metazoa > Mollusca > Bivalvia > Unionida > Unionidae > Megalonaias > Megalonaias nervosa. The sequence continues at coordinate 1,412 of JAECUM010033203.1, forward strand.
ATCGTTGCAATTATATTAAAAATAGTCATCTCAATTACCACTGTTTATCCGAAAAAATAATAACATTTGCATTTGTTACGAGTCTATGCACTTAAAATAATTAACAGAATAGAGTGAAGACAACAAGCTTTGTACAATTTAACAAATAATTTATTTCCCTAGAATACACAGTGAAAAATGAGAATAAAAGAACTTACGGTCTTGCGAATTAAATCCAAAAATAATCCAAGAATTAAAGACACAAGTCCTAGTAATAAAAGTCCTGAATAAAACTCAGTTAAAGTCCCGAAGAGATTCAAAATTGAAAGTGATGACATGTCTGTTATAGCCTGCGAAGTGCTGATGTGTCAACAGTCTCTTGTTGAATCACATAAATATTATTCCAGGTTTGAATTCATTATAAATTCCAATGAATGTCTGTATATAAGAATTTTGTCAGAGCACTTTTGTATTTCCAGAGAAAATAATCACTTGAATTCAATGTTACGTATAGGCTTGTTAAAAAGTAACAAAAGAAAAGAGTGAAGACAACAAGCTTTATAAGTTTTAACAAAAATAATTTATTTCCCTAGAAAACACGGTGAAAAGGTAAAAATATGAAATAGGACTTACGGTTTGTGAAGAAAATCCAAACATTTATCCTAGTATTAAAAAAAATACAAGTCCTATCACTAAATAATTTTAACTGAATCCAGGTTCGAATCTTGATGACGTTCCAAGATGGAGGACGATGACGTCAGATGAAGTCTTTACACAAATGTCCAGAATTTCACGTTGAACCACAATTTGTACAGTACTATTCCAATTTAGAATGAATTTCACTGAATGTCTTTGTCCTAAACCACTTGTGTAGTTCTCCAGGGAAAAATAAATTATTATTTAAAAAGTAGATGAACTCCTATAGCTGTCATCTATAACAAGACACATCTCGAATTCTACAGATGTAAAGAAAAATAAACTCTTTCCAGCACACGAAAAATAATACCTTCTTCTCAAGGTATAAGAACGACTCTGACTATTTCACAGGGATCTAAGTGTTTAAAAACCGAACTAAGACATCATTTCATGCACACGCACGAAGAACGCGTGGTTATTTCATCATCTAACATTCGCAGTACACGATGTAATCACATATGCTTAGGAAATGACCTTGGCCACAACCAATTTACGCCGGTTGTTTATCCAGTCGGCAATCTAAAATAATGCTTACGCAAGCCGAGAGTCATATTTACGTTCTAAATAAACACGATGTTTCTTTCAAAAATATCAGATCCCATGAACATAATCATCATCATAATAAAATATAATGATACAAAAATGAAATAAAAAGAATTCAAATTTTAACGCACAAGTAATTAAACTACATGGTCGTAACATCAATAATTCGAAGAAAATAAAATTCAACCCAAACTGGTCACAACATAATACAACTTAAAGTGTTAGATGTTAAAGCACGACTGGTAAAATCCTCACAGTCACAAGATAATATAGTTCTCTGCTTGACCTCAGGTCACAATTAGCAATTAGCAATTTTTAAAAACAACCATTACCTAATGGAAAATAACCTTCTAGAATGATCTAATGAGCCTAGTTTATTTACAACAAAATAACCTACAAAATTCACTTAGGAATCTCCAAAACCCTGACCCTGATCAAGATATTTATTCCTTCTTGTTTACCCGAATAATAATCCTGATAATACGCTCATACACTTTGAGAATAATGAAGCTATTATTAGTTGTTGACATAAATAAAATAAAAAATTTAAAAAGTCAATCAGGTCAAGCAGAAATTAACTCAATTTTGGACAAGGTCACGTCGAGCAAATAATGTTACATTACAATAACAAGTAATGAAATGAGAAAATTTAAAACAAGCAGACAAACAATTAAAAATATGCATAACGCATTAACGGTCACTTCTATGAAACAATCAGATCCCCCCTGTCCTACGTGAGGATCTGACAGCGACCATTTAGGTGTCATGTTTTGATGACCTTTGAATTAGCCAATAGAAATGTAGCTTTCAGAAATTTGAAAGTGACTCAAATCGGTCTCACACATTGATGCTCTTCAGTGATACTGCTCCGTCTCCAAATGTATAATACTTCGTCTAATTGGCTGATAAAACTAGCGATTATGGTAATAACATGGTCACCAGAACATGGCCCCTAAGCAGTCGCTGTCAGATTTTCAAGTAGGAAAGTGTAGATCTGATTTTGATCAGATTGTCCTATTAACCAATTTGCTGTCTTGAACATTGACATTTTCGATGTCTCTTGCACAAGTGTTTTGATGAAAATATTCGCGGTCCCTTGAACAAATTATTGATGAAAATATACCTTGATTAAGTTGTCATCTGCCCTTTTAGGTCATGTTTCACTTCCGTGGGTTACCGCTTACTGCAGGTTTCAATGTACATTGTAAGTTGTTGAACAAGTATCGTTGTGTTAATATTTTTTTCTTAACGACTCGTCTGTGATACGATACCCAAATGATTACTGCATAGTGCCAGTAATGCACACCCAACTGCGATTATGTAGATCCTAATGTGTCATCACACAGAGAGCCGGCATGCCAAGATGTAAGCTGACCAATTGAAAGTATGAATAGAACAAACAGTGTTGATCCAGGACAGATAATTATGTGACGGCAGACCTCGGTATAGGATCTCCGAAGTTGATTGAGGTTATGCGTAAACAAAGACCGTAATTCACTAAGTGCCTGTTACATGTGATAAAGTTTTAGTACCTTACACTGTCGATTTTTGGAGAGTTTAAGTTTTTAAAATGTTTGGAGTTAATTTTCATAAATTCTCCAGTTGGCTTTTCTCAAGCTAATTTAGTATATGTTAGCTAAGTCATGTTTAGAGTAAGTGATTTTATATGTTGAGAGTTGTGACAATGACACTGTTTACTAGCGTGAGTTTTGAGCAGATAATTAAATAATAGGTAAAATGTTGTACAATGTAACTTTGAGTAGAACATTTTCATCCACTTAAACTGACTGTCATGGTGTCAGAATAATCATTCATAGAGCTCTGGGGAACGAAGAGAACTTAATTGATTAAGTAATTAATATTGAACAATTGTTGAAGGTCAATTTAGTACTTAGAATTATTAAGTATGCTTTAAATATTCACAGTTCTACAGCTTTTTGTCAACGCTAGACACAGTCAAGTAAACCTTTGTTTTAGTTATTACTTTGTCCGTACCAGGCACATACACTTTTCTTTACCCCACTCCCTGAAAAAAAATTAATCAAGACTCACATAACAATTGTCCCAACTAGATTCATCGTTCAATTAAACTTTATTTTTCTAACATACCATTTCCTGGCCTTTCTGTTTCAAAGTAAATAAGCATTTTATGTTATAGTTTATTTATCAATTTATCAGTTGTACATGGATTTATTTCTTGATATGTTGATTAAAGGTGCACTCTCAGCTAAGGGTGTCAAGCATCTTCATCCTGCAATTGGTAGTTCTTTTTCTGATAATTATGAAATGGAAATACAAAAATATAAACCTTGAAAGGTTAAGTGGCATTATGGAAAGGAACTCACCTCCGTTTAATGGGTAGTCCCAATAATAACTGGTAGCACTGGCCAATGAAATGACGACAGCAAGCGCTAGTACGGGATTCATCATTCTTTCCTGCAATCAAAGTTTCTGAAGTGAAAAGTTCGTTGAAAAGTGATAAAAGATACCCTTGTCTATTGTATTATGATAGAATGGACTGGTATCTATTGTATTATGATAGAATGGACTGGTGTCTATTGTATTATGATAAAATGGACTGGTCTCTTTAAAAACTTTGATTTACTATTAGCAGAATACACTAACCCTACTTACATGAAAGTGTGATTTAATTGGAAATAACTCTTTCGAAATAGTGTGACACACATGACAACTCAAAAATAAGTCTATATGTCACAATTCACGACAGTTTACGATTCCGGGTAAACTTGCATGAGACATAAAATGTAGAAAAATATACGATGTATAAATGGGGTGCGACAAGTTATGAAGAGATATATGTATTTCTAATATACAAATTTAACTGATATCGAGAAATTATGGTATAAAGAAAGCGTGACCTCTGTTGTGACTGACGCTGGTCATACCTTTACTTCATACAAATCTTGAATGAGAGAGTTGGTTGGGTGTGGTGAGAGGAACTTTGAAGGATTATTTTCCTAGATATATATATACAAAGAATAAATTTATATTTCTCGAGATACCTCTGAGACGAAAAGTTCTGAATATTAAATAAACTCATATTCTTGTTCCTGTTGTGGTGGTGGTTGTTGTTTTAGCACCTAGTTTTTTGTATCTTCAAGATCTCGCTCTTCTGCTATATTTATATTAAAATATGTTAGAGTGGGCATTTACAAAATTTAAATTAGTAAAACATGTGAAATAAGATTAAACTGAGTTGCTACATGTCAGATAAAGCAAATTATTTTACGAAAGGAACGATTTTAAATTAAGGATTTTAGATTTGACTGCATTTCCAATACTTATTTTCTCGGTGATTACAATTATTGTATTGTTCGCAAAATATTCTGCAATATTTTGAGTAGCGTAATCATAGACAATTGAGAATAAACATGTACTATTTTTTTGTGAACAATGATTGCAAATTTATACAAAAATTTCCAACTGATAATTTTCAAGAGAGGTGAGAAAAAAAGCTAAAGAAACGAAAAATAGCAAAGAGGAAAGAAAGGATTGAGTGTTTCAGCGTACCTGAGGTGATATGGCCAACTAAGTTACGTGTTCTCGGCCTCTTGATCTGCCCACTGCTTGCATCGGATGCATTTTATATACTTTTCCCAAAAGCAGATTAACCGCATATACATATTCCGGAAACATGGTCTGATCGGTGACTCGTACTGGTAATTGACAAGAAATAAATGCAATGTAATTTCGTGTTTAATTTGTAGGTCATCGCCACAGGTGATAAAGTTGCAGCTAAAATGATACTAAATCGAGTAACCCGTCTAGAATGTAAAGGCTACGCATATGTTCGTGCCACATCAAAGAGATTCGTGCATCTTGGACAGGGTTGTACATTGTTAAATGTGAATTTCATTCAGCTCGGTTACAAGTATTTAATCGTTTAAAACAAAGCATGACGGAATCAAATAGTTCTTTTTTAATTTTTTTGCGGCATACTGACATTTTATTGTTCTCTATTTGTGCGTTTCTCAGCAGAATAAATGTAAAACTGTTTTGCAAGATTTTGCAATACCATTTTGCCATGGAACATATTTCACATCAAAGAAATTTCAGTTAAAAAGACTTATGTGAATTGTTTGACCAGTTTAGAGAGTTGGCATGAGAACAGAAATGACGGCAGTCAATATTATATAGACAAAGACTAGCAAAGAGTGTCCTCCTACCCCATCCCAACTCATGGCTTTTGACCAGGTGGTAAATGCAAAAGTCCTAGTACTGGTCGGAATGCAGAAGTTTTGAGCCGCTTTTATGAAACCAGTCATACACCCAATGAAATAATTAGGTTCATGGGCATAAAAATCTCCGTTTTGTACATACAATATATGTATGTATATATATATATATATATATATATATATATATATATATATACTATATATATATATATATATATATATATATATGGGGGAAGGTGGAGAGAATTGGGGTGGCGTGGAGAGAGAGAGAGAGAGAGAGAGAGAGACTAAACTATTCTTACAGCAGAAGGAAATCACATCAAATTTTGCTATAACAGGCAAAAACTAGCAATTTGGGGTTGGTATGTCTATGTTGATATGCATGCAGAAATACATGAATGTGTGTGTGTGTGTGTGTGTTCGTTTAGGAAAGCATATGGAGGCAAATGTTAGGATACAAAACAATTTAAGTTAACACCATGTCAGGTGGTGATTTAGGGGTATACGTAAAACCCTAGCAAATTTAATAGAAAAAAGATTTTCCACTCCTGACTGAATGAATCATTTGAATGCTGTCTAGTATTCGAGTAACTGATGTTGGACCTATCGAAGGTTTGATGTACTTGATACATAACAACAGAAATAAAAGAAAACTTAAATTCATTGGAGACGAAGAAGAACACATCAATGGCAAATTTTTCTTTACAATTTAAAGAACTTGCTCGTAGAGAAAGGAAAAGACCACAAATATTAATAATAATAATAATAATAATAATAATAATAATAATAATAATAATCATATAGCTTAATTATGAGCGGAACATCGGAGTCTGGCTAATGAATTTTGCATAAGGGTAGATAAATAAATGGTTCTATGAAACTGAACAGTAAAAGTATCCTAACATTAATTTTGCTTTATGTGATTTGTTTACAGCTGAATTGCAATCCTAAATTAAACTGTCTTTAAGACGTTGTCTGATATTGAACAAAACTTTTTTTTTTCATCTCCTACATCCTGTGCGAACCAAATATAACCAAATCCATATCTGAACAGTATGTCTTTAACACTAAAAACGTATGTGGCTTTACGTGATTTGTTCATTTTTTAGCATCATATAACATCGTTATCACCCATTCTAATCAACATTATCCAATACTGGACACATTAACAATAATAGTTAAAACAAACACATAGTCTTTCGCATTCTCCTCGTGATGAAAGGGAGTATGTCTGGAAAGTGTTGAAATCTAGTACAACACCAATCAATTTTATATGAATACATACCCCTAAGTTTCAGTGACATAAATTAAAACAAGTGCTATTCAAGCATCAAATACTTTGAAAGCTTCTTTTACAGAAAATTTAAAATGTGCCTAACTTATTTTGAATAATACTTAATGTATGTAGAGGCTTGTCTGCTTGAATTGCGAGTTCTTCCTTCGCTTCGTCCTAATAAGTTTCAGAGTGAAATATTACCCAATGTACTTATACCCAGATACGGAGTGAAATATAACCCAATGTATTTATAACCAGATACGGAGTGAAATATAACCCAATGTACTTATACCCAGATACGGAGCGAAATATAACTCAATGTACTTATACCCAGATACGGAGTGAAATACAACCCAATGTACTTATACACAGATACGGAGTGAAATACAACCTAATGTACTTATACACAGATACGGAGTGAAATACAACCCAATGTACTTATACACAGATAGGGAGTGAAATATAACCCGATGTACTTATACCCAGATACGGAGTGAAATACAACCCAATGTACTTATACACAGATACGGAGTGAAATATAACCCAATGTGCTTATACCCAGATACGGAGAAGTATCTTTATGAACAGTTTATTTTTGTTACTTAAATGAGCCGAACCCTCTATACCCCATGATTCTACTCCTACGTCACACGTAAGTGCATGCAAGTGTATATAATTTGCTAGGTGAGCCTAAAGTGATTGTAACCAGCGATAGCCTCAAGTGAAGTTCTTAATGCACTGACAAACTGATCAATATACACTAACACACAGTTTCTCGGATTTTACTCCCTGTAAATAAATTACCTGTTTGGGGTCAAACACGATCTCGAACTCTAACATGCTAATTACTTGCTAGCCATCCTTGCTGGCCATCGAGTTTAGCTTGGTAATCGCATTAAGACTACTTTTTGCTGTTGCGAGAAGCTCTGAATAGATACGTATTCGTTGATGCGTTTATTGTAGTAGCACTGACCGTAACACCGGTTACAATTGATATGACTCAAACATCAATTCCAATCGGTGTGCCTGTAATAGTTGCCACTTTCGTGATTCCCGACACATCCAGTCCAATGGTGCCTACAGCGGCGATTCCGCAAATAGCATCTACTACTACTACTACACATACTCGTTTGTATTTTACGAGGACCACGGTTCTCTTGGGAATTTCATCTCGCAGCTTTTATTCCGCTTTGATTATTTTCTCGCCTCGGCAACTTTTTATTTCTTTCCTAGAGTGAAAATTATTGGTCGTAATCAAGGTCATATTTGGCTTGCGTGTCAGCTCTGTTGCAAACAACGTTTTTTTAATTTTTTTATTATTGAATCTTATAGTAAGATTCGTTCAGTAGAATCGAATTCGTCCATGGCGGACGTGATAATTGACATATGATGTTACTACGTTTCTCGAAAGAGAGTGATCACGTGAACCTATCACGTGGTCCCTTCTGCGTTGTAGTTGGAGTTAAAGTGATGTTTTATAGTGATTTAATTCAGTCGTAATTCATACCTTCGGGCTCAAAGGTATTATTTTGTGTTGCCAGTTGAATTTGAGTTTTTTTATTTAAAATAATTTATTTTCCCTGGAGACTTTACTTGGGTTCGTCAATATTCTTGGACAAAGACATTTACTGAAAATCATTTGGAATTCTAAAGCCGGAATTTGTGATTCAACAAGTAACTCTTGACACGACAACATAGGACAGGTTATAGAGGACGTCATCGCCTTCCATCTTGGAACTTCATCGGGGATTCGAACTTTGATTCATTTAGAACATTTTAGTGATATGACTTATATTTTTAATTATTGGATTAATTTTTGGATTTGATTCATAAACCGTAAGTCTTTTTTAATATTTTTACCTTGTTTTCTAGGGAAATAAATTATTCTGTTAACATTTATAAAGCTAGTTGGCTTCACTCTTTGATTTGTTATTTTGTACGAGCCTAGACACGTAATAATAACCTAAAATGTCCTCGAATGAATTCACAATAATGTCCAAAATAGTGGTTTAGTCCTAAAGTCAAAGAGTACTATGGATTTCAATGAATAATTTAAATAAATAAATCCTCTCAAATTAAACTAAACACAATTAAAGAATGATTCAGCTTTGGAGATGTTAAAGTGGGAATTAATAATTTTGAAGTAAAGAACATTTATATAGAAAGCTAAAGTACAACAACAGAACCAGGATGAGAGTTACCTTTCCATCCAATTCGTAAATAACTTGCTTCTGGAACATTCTTAACGTCTTTTAAAAAAAAAACAGATCTTGAACTAAACATCTATAAACATGTTTACCTTCAGTTAATAATGATCATAATATAAAATCTAAAATCATAGAGGAATATTAGCCATATTTACAAATTAACAAGATAGTCAGGTAGGCCCTAAACTCAATTACTAACCAAGGTGACCTACTCAATATAAATATACATAATATATAATCATTGAGAAAACCCAACACACAATACAAATTAAATATACATAACAAAACCCCTCATAGAGAAAAGGAAAGATGTATACAATAAAACTTTATTTTTTACATAATAATCAAAGATACTATAATGTTTACAATTTCATAGAAAGATGTCTTATGACATATTTAAAGCAACAGAGTACTTCTATACATGTAAAAGTACATCTACAATTAGATTATATTGTCCCTTAATGGGCCTAATGTCAATGTTATATTCCTGCAACATCAAACTAAACATTTATAATCAATGATTTATGTTGTTCATTTTGTTAATGAAAGTAAGTGGGGTCGTGAGCACTAAATACAATAATCGGAGAATGAGCTAACTAATAAACACTTCAAAGTGTTATAAAGCAATATCAAAGCCAAACATTTCTTCTCAGTTGTGGAATAATTTTTCTGGATCTTGTTTAATGTTTAAAAAAATAGCACACTGAATGATCCGCACATTTTCGTCTACTTCAATCAATACTCCAAAAACCACTGTCACTTGCATCAACATTCATTTTAATATTTGACTGAAATATGGAGCTGAATGAATTGGTGCACTTAAGCATGGCCTTTAATTTATCAAAAGCCTTCTGATATTTATCAGATCAATGAAACTTGATTTTCTCAAAGCAATTTGGTCATGGATTCAGCAATGATAGAAAACTTTGAGCAAACTTTCTATAATATCGAGCCATACCCAAATATTTCATAAGTGGCATTTTCCTGATAAAAACTGGGAATTCAGAGCTAATCCTGTCCTTAACTTTTGTAGGTTTAACTTGACGGCGTCCCCATTATGTCCTAAAAATGTAACACAAGCCGGAAAACTCGCCATTACCTAAATTACTTGCCAAATTCGCATTACTCAGTCCATCAAGGAGTTTCCCAATGGTTTCCAAGTGATCTTTCCAGGTGTCGTTGTAGATGATGACATCGTCGATCTAAGCGTCACACTTACTTAAACCAGCTTTAATCATGTTTGCTAAATGCTGGGATGCTGAAGGTGAACCTTCATACCAAATGACATCACTTTATATTGATAACGTCCATCTGGATTTACGAATGATAAAATTTCCTTTTCTCTTTCCGTCAGTGGAATTTGCCAGAATCCTTTCAAAAGGTCAAACCTGGTGACATATCTTGCATTTCTAATTTAGTCAATGCAGTCATTGATTTTTGGCAATTGAAATTAATCTATTTTTGTAACAATGTTCACTTTTGTATAGTCGGTGCAATGCGGAAAGTATTATCTGGCTTCGGCACTAGGATACATGGTGAACTCCAGTTACTTTACTTGCTTCTGTAAAATCGTTCTCCAGCTAATACTGAATTTCTTTTTTCAAACATTCCTGTTTGCGATGATTCATCCTGCAAGGATGGAGTTTCACAGGTGTAGAATCTTCAATTTCAACGTCCTGGTAGAGTTTATTCTTTCGGGTTGAACATCTGGAAACAAGTGGTCATACTCACATACCAGCTGTTTTAGCTCAGTCTTTTCTTGTTGCTGTAGATGTGAAAGTTTCTGGTCCAGATTATTAAATATTTCTCAATTACGAAGATTCTTCACGCCAAAGACACTATAGTCCAATTGCATTCCATAGTTTAAACTCTCAGTGTGTGGGATAAGTACAACTAAATTGACTGAATGATTAACAGAAGATAATTTTGGAGTACGGGCGAGAGAGCTGGAACTTTAACACCAGACTGAAAAAATCATTTCGTTGTAATTCTGTCATACCTTAAATTAATTATTCATTGAGTACAGTAAAGACTATTTCACAAGTCTTTGACAAAATACATTTGAAATAAGAGATATAGTCAAGACGAATAATCTCTGAATCTTCTGTTAAAGAAATTCTCTTTTAATAACTTCATTAGTCCACGGACAGTATGTCCAAAAACTAATTCAAAGGGACTTAAACCTTGAATTGATTTCCTCTTTTCCTGTACCAAAGCAATATGACCGAAACAGTTTTTCAAAGTTTGATGAAATCATTGCAAATCCCCTTGACTTTCAGGGTGATAGGCAGAAGACTTAAATTGTTGCATGCCTAATTGATTCATAACTTGCTTGAAAATTCCAGGCATAATGTTTGATCATTAATTAGACTGGACAGATTTGGGAAGGCCAAAAAGTGTTTAAAAAACTTTATCAAACCTTTCACTATGGTTTTAGTTTTAATATTCCTCAAAGGATTTGCTTATCAAAATCTTGTGGACGCACACATTATGGTCAACAAGTACTGGTTGCCTGACTTGGTCGTTGATAAGGGACCCACATAGTATACCATTATCCTGCCAAATGGATCGTCAGCTGAAACAGTAGTTTGCAGACGAGCCTTGAGTATCTTTGATCGGGTTTTCTTGCCATTTGACAAGTGTGACAAGATCATCACTTAGATACATCACGTTTAATTCTCGACCAACGAAAGTGATTCAAGGTCTTGTGATTAGTATTATTTACTTCATATGACCGGTCAAGGGAGATTCATGGTTAGACTAAAAAATTTTCCTGTCGATATGATTTAGGAACAAAAATGTAATAGCTCACTCACAACTTGTCACCAGCGGTTACCTCTAATGGTCTCCGTTTCTTCAAAATGACCCCAGTTTTTACAAAATAACAAACAGGTACTTCTGTTGCTTCAGTTTCGCTAACAGGCCTCTGAAACAAACATGAGATCTCTTCGACAACAAGTAATTCTCTTTTGTCACCGTGATTAGAATAAAGAGCATGAGTTGTGAAAAAGAGGATCATTGTAATTAATACCTCTTGACTGATCAATGCAGGCGCAAAGGTGACCTCATTAAGAGACCAATTAATATGTCAGAAAAAGGAATAATTTCTTTATCAACATTATTCTCAAGAGCTCTTTTAACCATACCTCTAGTAACTGTACAAGCTGAGCGTCAGGGAGGGTGAACCCTACTCTAATTGGGGAACCCTGGAATTCCAAAAATAAGGCTTCCCGCCGAAAACTACGAAATATATTAAATTACGCTAATAAACTCCAACCAACCCATCTAGCGCTTCCATAATTTTCCTGATTTTACTATCAAATCTTTTGTTTAAGAGCGCACTTGAATAAGATCACTGTATCTTTGTGTCTAAGTTCAGTGGGCAATTCGTTTCACGTTGCTGGGTCCTGGTATGCAAACGAACGTTGTCCATATGATTTCATTTTTATAGTGAGAATAATGAGAATACGAGTGTCAGAAGAGGAGCGTAAGTATCTTGCAGGTGTGTACACATGGTTGCGGTCGGATAGGTATGTTGGACTGGAGACCGTCAGTGAAACGTAGCACAGAGAACAAATTTTGTGTTTAATTCTGGATCGAATGGATAGCCAGTGTAGGGTACAGAGCAGGGAGGAGGCGTGCTCTGATCGCGGTACTCTAAGGATGATCCGAGAAGCTGTGATTTTAACTTTTTGAAGTTTATGGAGTAGATATTGAGACGAACCAGACAGAATTGAGTTACAATAGTTCAGACTTGAAAGTACTAAAGAACACACAAGTGTTTTAGTGGCATCAACTGAAAGATACTTGCGAATGGAGCTGATGCGTCTCAGCTCAAGATATGCAGCCTTGCATATGTTCATGACATGTTGGTGCAATGAGAGAGTACTTTCGAGAGTAATACCTAGGTTTCGTACTGTCTGTGTGAATCTAATGTTGGTGTTGCTGATATTTATTGTCTGAGGTAAAGGATGTGAATGAGAAAGTCTGTGTTGTAATCAGAATGGCTTCAGGTTTATCATCATTCATCTGCAGCTTGTTACATGTCATCCATGATTTCACATCAGAAATGCACCTCTCTACACCTTGGATGGTAGCTTCAACTTCAGTTGGATGGCTAGATTTGTAAATTTGGGTGTCATCAGCATACAATTGGTGAGACATTGGATGATGATCTATGACACTTGAGAGTGGCTGAGTGTATAGAATGAAGAGAACAGGTCCAAGAACAGACCCATGTGGAACACCACAACATAGATCAATTGGGCTGGAGTGTTTTCCATCTGCGGACACAATTTGTGTCCTGTTGACCAAGTAGGACTTGAGCCATAGTAAGTAATCGTGAATGCCAAATACATTCTGGAGACGGTGAAGTAATATATCATGGTCTATTGTGTCAAATGATGCAGACAAGTCAAGGAGAATGAGGACTGTAATCTTTCCGCTATCCAAAGCAGAGAGGTCATTAACTACTTTCAGAAGATTAGTTTCAGTACTGTGGCAAGGGTGATATGCAGACTGTACATTGCTAAAAAGAATGTTTGAATTCAGATGAGATACAAGTTGGGATAGAACAACTTTTTCTAAGATTTTTGACATGAATGGGAGATTAGAAACTGGGCGGTAGTTCTTTAAATAGTCATGGTCGAGTGTTGGTTTCTTCAACAGAGGCTTTACAATGGCAGTTTTGAAAAATGATGGGAATTCCCCGGATGAGAGAGAGGTATTAATAACATCAGTTAGTGAAGGCAATATTGGATCTAAACACTCAAGCAGCAGTGATGTCGGAATCGGATCAAGTTCACATGACTTTGGTGCACTCTTCATCACGATTGTACGTACTAAATCCATAGAGACAGGTTCAAATGCTGCTAACGGTTGCCGCTGAAATTCTGTATCGCAACTGTATGGTGACGACGAGTCAATTGAAATTGTGTTGTCAAGCTTATCTCTGATGGTTTATCCTTTGTCATGGAAAAAATTTGCAAACAGGTCCGGAAGGTCGACTAGAGAGAAGGTAGCTGGAAGTGGTGTACATTTGTTCCTTAACATTAGCTTGTTAGTAATCTCAAATAGCTCTTTGCAGCTGGAACTTTCCTTGATCTTAGTACTGTAGTGATTTCGCTGTATGGACTATGTTTGTGACATTCTTCTTAGCGGCATGGACTATGTTTGTGACAATCTTCTTAGCAGCTTCATAGATTTGCTCATGAATAGTGAGTCTGGTGGAAAGCCAAAGCCTCTCAGCTTTACGGCGGTCTCTTTTAGCAGTGCGAAGCTGGTCCCTAACACTGCTATACCACGGAGAACACTTTTGAAATGATACTCTGCACTTGGTTGCTGGGGCATGTTTGTCAAGCAATGAACGCAGGCAGTTATGGGGTTGTTCTGCTGTAGGAGGTAACCTAGTTGTTAGGTTTGCTTGGATGACATGCATTAGTTGGGTTCTGTTTATCATACGGAGGTTTCTCTTAGTAACAAATAAAGGTGGAGGATTAGGGACTGATACATCAAGACCATGTTTATGGGTGGGTCGGCTAACTGACTGTTTGAGGTTGAAAACGTGAATGGAGTCTAGGAGTTTTGATGTGTATGGGTTTCCAGAACAGCCAAAGTGAAAGTTGAAATCTCCAAGAATAATTAGGTTGGCACCTATCGAATTTCCATACTCCAGGAGATTCGGAAACTGCTCCAAAAAGAGAGATTCAGCCAGCTTGTTTTTTCTACTAGGAGGAGGGCGGTAGAGGCAGAAAAAACGGACTGACCTTTGTTCCAGTGTGAGTGTGGTTTAGACTAAGTCAAACGATGCGTGGTAGAAATTGAAGGTTGTAGTGTGGTTAAGACGGTTGATCATGGAGTTCTTTGCGATAACAGCAATTCCACCTCCGCGAGAGAGTCACTATTTCTGACATTAACGTGCATATCATCGATAATAAAATAGGATGGTCGAATTTAATTTATTTGGCGTTTTTGAGAGTCAGAAAATAATCTCAGCTAAAACGAGTTGTCATGGATGACGAAATGAACGAGAAAATAACTGATATAAACATTAAAGATGTTGTCAAGAAAAAAATTATTTAGTTGCTAGCAAAATGTTGATGATGTTATGGCGCTGAAACAACAACAGAATAATCATTGTATGACCTGTAATGATATAATGTTATGGAATTATTCGAAAAACAATCCTAGACAATTTACCGTCGATCGGATAGATAGTAATCTAGGGCACACTAAAATAAATATTATGCTGATGTGTCTTGATCGCAATCGGCGTAGGGGAGCCAGCGAACCTATAACATAATTCTTCTTTGTTATATTTTAGATCTTAATATTTTTCAGCAGGTGTTATATATAATATTATTATTTAATATATGTTTTTTTAGGGTTTTTTTGTTTAAAAAGAGCAGCAAGGAGGGTGATTTTGTCTCTAGATTCTTACCAGCGTTGCAAACAGAAAATGACAAATTCATCGGAAATATTGGAAAATAAATTATTGACGTCAGCAAGAAAAGATTTGATAGTAAAATCAGGAAAATTATGGAAGCGCTAGATGGGCTGGTTGGAGTTTATTAGCGTAATTTAATATATTCTGTAGTTTTCCGCGGGAAGCCTTATTTTTGGAATTCCAGGGTTCCCCAATTAGAGTAGGGTTCACCCTCCCTGCTGCTAGCTGGGTAACGTCAAGGATTTCATTTTTAATCGAGTCGACTTTCTGATCTAAACAAGTCTTGTCAGTTGGAAATGGATTAACCGCAATGTTATCTCTAGCTACATAATTGCCTGTTCATAAGTGTAGAGGAACATTAACAAAACCGCAATCAAACTCTATCAATAAAAACACTTTCATTAGAATAAGACTTCTCAGATAAGACCATAGTACCTGATAATAAAGACTCTTAGAGGCTCCTGTGTCTCTTAATATGCTAGAAGGAATAGGTTGGGCAGAATCATTAATAAATGATAGAATACCTTTCGACATGTATGCTTCATAATTCTCCAAAGCAAAATCAGACCATGAGCTCTTTTAAATACGAGCGTTTGGAATAGCTCTGACTTTATTCTGTTGCTTATTTTAAGTCTGTATCCATCAGTTATGACGTGCCCTTTCTTCTTGCAATAGGTTCACGTAGGAAGAGATAAAGATTTCTGATCAGCCTTATCAGAAGTTTGATTTCATTACTAACAAAAACTTCTGCGAGGAAGACTTATTGACAAATGAAACATTGTGAGTCAAGGAACAATCGTCAGCTGCACGAGTAGCATTTTCTAAAGTTTGAATCTTTGCTCCATCCAAGTAAGTCTCGCCATCACTATGGATGGAATTCTTAAACCCTTCAACTGATATGATCTGTGTGAGGCTATCGTGATCTTGATCAACCTTCTTGGCTGAACACCACCTATTAAATAGTTGTTCCTTTTCCCTTGCAAATTCGACATGGATCTGTTCAGTTTCCTTTGCACGGTTTCTAAACCTTTGTCTATATGCCTCAAGTACCAACTCATAATCCTTCAAGTTATATTCCATAATCACTTCATAATTGATACTTTGTTGCACCGACAGTGAAGTGTACACTTCAGAAGTTTTACCAATAAGTACACATTGTAATAATAAAGTCCAATGCTTTCTTAGCCATTCAAAGTTTCAGTAATTTTCTCAAAATGAGAAAAATATTGATCTACATCTATTTCCCTAAAAGTGGATACTAGCCTTGTATTTACGTTAACATCAGAACATGAACTATTGTGTAAAGGGGAAACGTTTTCCGCTTGGTAGTTCTTTTTCTTTTAATGTAAACTGCATTTCCCTTTCTTCCTTTTGCTTTTGCATTTCTCTCTCTCTCTCTCTCTCTCTCTCTCTCTCTCTCTCTCTCTCTCTCTCTCTCTCTCTCTCTCACTGCATGTGAATAATAATTTCGTTTTGAACCTTAAACTTCCTTAAATCAATTTCCATCTGGATATTTAGTCTCAGTTTTTTAGTTCCATTTCAGAGCCAGACAGAGACTTACTAATCAAACCCAAGGCTTTTTATGCAAAAATTTCTCTTCCACCGATTATTGGACCAAAATAATTTTTATTTCTTGCTTCGTTAAGAAGCCTTCGCCTCAGAAGATCGTATTGTCTTGCAAACTGAAGCAATTCGCCTTTTTTCAAGGACAATAACCCTTCCCGTGTAGGATTTAAAATAGAGTTTTGCACTTTAGATGATATCGCTAAAGCTTGTTGGTTTCGCTATAGATTTCTCAAATGTGTAAAATTAATAAACCAGGGACTAAACAAAAGTTTGAAACCAAGTGAATTTAAATTCTAAAGCAAACTTAAGTTACTGAGATATTTTAAAGAAATATAAATTAAATAACAGAAAACAAGGAAAACCAAACAATTTTATTTTAAAAAATTCAACAAATAATTTATTTCTCTGGAATACAAAGTGAACATTTAAAATCAATTTACGGTATTGTGAATTAAGTCCCAAACAGTCCCAAAAGTTATATCACTAGTCCAAAAGTATCGAGAATTCCAAATGAATTCCAGTGGTGTTCCGAATCAGTTCCAATCTTGGATATGAAAACAGTCTTTATGTAGCACAATGATATAATCCAAAATGAATTCACAATAATTTCTAAATTACTTATTTGTTCTAAGGTCAAGGATCACTTTGTAATTCCAATGAATAATTTAAATAAATAACTCCTCTCAAATTATAAACTGAACACAACTAAAGACTGATTCAACTACACAGTTGTTAAATTAGGAATGAGTAATTTTGAAGTAAACAACATTTCTATAATAAAGCTTAAACAAAATAGCAGAGGCAGGATGATGATCATTTTCCTATGGATTTAGTAAACAACATGCATCTAGAACATTCTTAATATCTTTATAAAGACAAGAACTTGAATTCAACATTTGTAAACAAGCTTGCCGCCAATAAATTACTGTCTTGATATATATTTGAAAAATAAAAGAGAAATATTAGCTATGTAATATGTTGTTTAAGAAATAACAAAACAGTAGTCATGTGGGCCCTAAAAACTCGATTACTGACTGAAGTGGCCCACACAATATAGATATACATAACATATAATCGTAGAGAAAAGGCAACACACAAATACATAAGATTGGCGATTGTGTCTTACTTGTGTTTTGTACCGCGTTTGTTTAGAAAGACACCAATTACGCCAGTACTCTTTGCTATTAACGATCGTTTTCGTCCCAGAACTGTTACGCTGGCAAGTGTGTTCTTATTAACAGTCAAGATCTTTCACTTCTTGGTTGAGTCAAAGTTAGTTTAACATGTTCGCTGGCAGTGAATCTCATTTCCTCGTTGCAGAAACAGTCTTTGGCTGATTTTGCGCCTGACGATGACGTCTCATTTTTACTGGAGTTTTTGTGTACTAATGCTATAACTCAGACTCCAAGCTAGCGTCGAGTTGGTAGATGGAAATTACGGTGGCTCCAACTGTCTATGTCTATTTCACCTTCACTTAGATTACATTTTAGCGTATATACGGGTTTAGTAACACCAGTTTGAAGCAGATATTCATCTACTAGTGCTAGGCAATTACTATCGATATATCATCCTCTGCAAGCTGTTTCAATATCCCATTTTCAATTCTGCAACTTCATTACCGGTGTCAGATCGATCACTTATATGGAATGATAAATCTGATCATAAACACAATCACCAAAGACGGTTAAGTAACCTTCTGGATAAACAATGCATACTTCAAACTGATTTTGATCTCTGGAGACCAATGATGTTAATAGTGTATATATTAAAAATTCTGAAAGCTTTCTGGTTTTGTTGATACTTACCACAGATACCAAGATGCCGCTGATCATTTATAAACATTACCATTCTATTCACACACCTTTACTTGCGGTTAATATAAGCAAATATTATCCAGATTCATGCACCTTTAAGATTGGGAGTTTATGTCTAACAAAGCCATTTTCAAGAGTTTTGAAAACAAGTCAACCAATTGATAAGGTTACCGTGTCAATTTGTTCCTCTCCTTGTTTGATTAATATTGGATGAATTTGGCTTCATGAATTTACTACGTGTTGTCGTGAGGGGATGGTTGATAGTACCTCGGCAACCTTTTGCATTGACATATTGCTCCCATGGCAGCATTAGTAGTATCAAGATACCCTTTAACAGAGACCCTCATCACACCAGGATCTCTCTTTCCCCAGATTTCTCTCTGCAGCTTCAAAACCACATCTTGCATGTCTGCGTTAGATGTTTTAAGTTTTCCAATTTGATCTCAGAAAATCACAAGCTCTCCCCGACTCAACGTCAACGACAACACGGTTGGTAAACTCAGGGAAATCCGCTTTGGTGGCAAACCTGATCAGATCCACATCGTGCTGAGTAACGTTCGTAACTGTTAATAACTGTATTTCATGCACTATCAAGTAAACCTTCTAAGTGACAAGGTAAAGTCAATAAGCGCTTGTGGTGTTGGTGAACGCTCAAGTGCGCAATAATAAGATGTCCTCATGTTGGCACGTCCAGACGAGTTTGTAACGTTAGAGTCGGGTTCAATAATTAACGTCTTCACTTGGTGGTGCAAGTCTGTACGAGTCAAAATATAATAGATCATTGGGTGTCACCGTTTATGCAAACGAATGAGTCCGAGGTCCTGTTGTCGAATCCAGATTGACGAAGCCGGCCTTCGTTGATCGTTGGATCATCTTCGTTGATCGTTGGATCATCTACGTAAGTTACTTTGGCATAAAGATACCTCGGAAATGCTTGACTGACTTTGTCATAGCGAGTACATCATGACTGGTCAATTGACGCGTGGTCTTTTGCAAGTTGTACCAGTTAGTCGAACACCTCAGCCTTTTGGCATTCTGCGAGCAGTCCCTAGTAATCGAAGGCCTTTTCCGTATGTATTTGTTTACGAGACGCTATACGGTCTCCAGAACCATGATATTCCAGCTTTTGCAACCACTGTAGCTTCCGTAATGGCTGAGAGGAATGAAAATATTCCGCCGGATTTTTGCAGTTTAATGACCTCTGACGTGGATACCTTTATTGTCACCGAGGTGTTATTTTGTATGGCTGCACTAAACTGATTAAGTTGTATTTGGGTCAGCCTTAAGGAGTCATTTCCAGTAATTTTTCAGGAAAAACAATGGACGTGATGTCGTAATAGCTTCGAAGCCACGAGTGTTTGCAACCAATCCATTAACTTGCTCTTGGTTAACAGAGACGCATTTGAACCTGGACGTCAGTGGTGAAGCCACCAAAACCATCTCACTCGAGGTGCTAGCACTCTTGAGCCTTTGCTTGCCCCTCGTTCACGTTCAGGTTTGCATGCACGACCACCGAGATCTTTCATGTATTTGGAGAGAGATATTCTTCTTCTTCGGAAGGCTTCCTTGTAAAACAAACCCCACGCATGTTTTGTAAGAAGTATTTGCATGTACGAATACAATGATCCCGTATGCTTTGGTCCTTCATCCAATTATGTTTCTATGGGGCTCAAAAATTTTATGAAAATCATTCCACATAGGATTACACTGGTCTACAGCCAAAATGCTTCGGGAATAAAAGTACTCAAACTTTACTAATTCTGGGTCACTCAATGAGAACGAAAACGATGCTTAAAATTGTTGATTGGCCCTAGTTTTAAAGATATGATACTGGATTAGTATGTACGACCCTTGACTTGGGAATGTCGGAAGATAAATAAGTTATAAAGGGAAGGGATCTCAGTTTAAACCAGAAATTACTAAAATACATCTGACTGGATTTATGAAAAAATCTATGACTGGGTTTGGACAGTAGTTGCTTTTTAGGCAAAACAATGAATGATGCAATCTGAAGCTGGTATTATGTCATACATAATATGAATTGCGTCATGTTATTCCAATAAGTCATGGATGATGCAATCATAACTAAGCTTACATCACTCTGCTGAATCAATAGCCCTATATCAGCTCTAGAAATCGTACAATGTCGTGCTCTTTTATTTGTCAGTGTTTGATTTTGCAAAGGGACACATTTCTGTTTAGCCTCGTACTTGTGTTAATAATGCAGATAATTTCTGCTGTGGTTGTGGTAAAGTGACTTTTGCATCACAAAAGCGCAGTATAAAGACTGTGGTTAAGAAAGCCTATCACTTTTATTTTGGCTGCAAAATTGGAGATCAGGATAAGAGGTTGGCCCCACACGTATGCTGCGACATATGAGCAATAAATCTTCGCCAGTGATTGAAAAGGAAAAGGAAATCTATGCCTTTTGCAGTGCCAATTATGTGGAGAGAGCCAACAGGTCATATCAGCAACAATTGTTACTTCTGCATGGTGCCTCCAGTTGGGAAGAGTGTGTCAAAGAAGAAAAAGTGGACTGTGCATTATCCAAACATTCCATCAGCCATAACCCAGTACCCCATGGAGAACTACCGGTTCCTGGTGCACCAGAATCATTCTCACTTGAGTCAGACGAGGAAGAGGAAAAGGATAAAACTTCTATTCCTGAACCATCAATGTTACATGACCCATATTTTCTCCCATCCTTCTCCTCTGAACCACACCTCATAACACAAGGTGAACTGAATGACATTGTCAGGGATTTGGGACTACCCAAGAGTAAGGCAGAGCTGTTGGGCTCCAGACTACAGCAGTGGAATCTCCTGGCAGGTGATGTTAGGGTTTCCATGTCCCGTGACCGTCAAAAGGATCTTGACCAATTCTTCTTCATGGAAGGTGATCTTGTACCCTGCAACAACATCGATGGTGTGATGGCAGCCCTCAACATCGTTCATGATCCAAATGAGTGGAGACTAAACATTGATTCATCGAAGACGAGTCTTAAATCTGTTTTGCTGCTCAATGGCCATCTTTGCCATCAATTCCAATTGGTCATGCAGTCCATATGAAGGAAACCTATGAAAACATGAAACAACTTTTGAGGTGCATAAACTATGACCAACATCAGTGGCAGCTTTGTGGCGATTTGAAGATTCTTGCTCTCTTTCTTGGTCTGCAGAATGGATACACAAAGTAATGCTGTTTTCTCTGCGAATGGGATAGTTGTGCGAGAGATTTCCACTACATTAAGAGAGATTGGCCACTCCGTCAGTCAATGGAGCCTGGGATGAAAAATGTTCAGCATCCACCACTTCTTGAATCAATGAAGATTTTGTTACCACCATGGCACATCAAGCTGGGTCTGATGAGAAACTTTGTCAAAGCCATGGACAGAACACAAGCAGTTTTCAAGTACCTCCGTGGAAAATTTCCAAGGTTAAGTGAAGCTAAGATAAAGGAAGATGTCTTTGTTGGTCCTCAGATTAGCGAACTTCTTCGAGATTATGCATTTGACCATGCACTGCATAGCAAGGAAAAGACATGGAAATACTTCCACTTAGTGGCAACAAATCTTCTTGGAAACAACAAGGCTTACAACTACAGGGAGTTGGTTGAAAACCTTCTCAAGGCATACAAAAGCCTTGGTTGCAACATGTCACTAAAGATACCTTTTTTGCACTCTCATCTAAATATTTTTCCACCGAACTGTGGAGCAGTGAGCGACGAGCACGGAGAGCGATTTCACCAGGACATTGCAACAATGGAGAAACGCTATCAGGGTAAATGGAGCCCATTAATGCTTGCAGGCTATTGGTGAACAGTGACAAGAGATGCTCCATTTAATGAATACGAAACACAAGCCAGGAAGCGCCGAGTAGACACTGAATAAGGACTAAACTATATACTTTATATATATATATATATATATATATATATATATATATATATATATATATATATATATATATATATATATATATATATATATATATATATATATATATATATATATAATAGTTTTTTGCCTTTTGTTTCATAATACATTTTATTTACATAACCCTTTTGCTGTTTTCGAAAGTGTTACATAAGCAGGACAGGTGAAATATTATCATGTAAAGCAACCATAAACACATGAAAAGTTCTAGGTTTACAAGTTATGATTAAAACTCTACTGACTACACAATATACATAGACGTCAAATCTAAAAAGTTAAATATCTTGGAAACAGTAGATCGTCAGTTGTTTAAATTGTCATATTTGAATTCAGCACATCAAAATCCATAATAAATAGCATATTTTTTCTATGAAGCAGACGGCTTCTAAAAATTTTAGCAATTATTACTATATAGTGATTTTAATCGAATCCACCCCTTGAATATCCGTCGATTCCATTACTTATTCATGAAACCAGGTCGCGTATCCGCTGGTAGTTGAAACCCTACCATACAGCTTTTAGGTCTTTTTATTCTTTGGGACTGGGTATGTTAGTGACAAACCTTAGGGGAAAGTCAAAGATCTGCTGCCGTCACGGTTCTTCAATTTTTTTTACTTGTGTGTCTAATTTTGATTTGTTCTTGTTGTGTAAGATTTGCAAGTACTTCTTCAAGATTGTCTTGCATGTCCTTTTACCTTGTTTTGAAATTGTGCTAATTATTCTGGCGTATTCATGTACGTATTTGTGAATATCTATGTACTCCGTTCAAATCCACCAACAAATTATGGCTGCATTATTGTCCAACCCTAAATATTGTAGGGGTGAAGACACATGACGTAACTATTTTAGGACTGTGGGGTCATAACCATTTATGTTTGGATTGTTTTCATGAGCTTATCAGTGTATGCCATAGAAATTCTACAGCGGATATCACTTTTCACAAAGAGGTTCTGATCAATATCAATAAGTATATCCAGCTTGGACACATCGTGAATGTCACCAAGATTCTGACAAACTAACGCGGAACAGATTTCATATGCGTGGTCGTCGGCAGAAATACCTTCACCTTATAACAATTAATGAAATACCTCGATCGGTGGGAAGTGAGTTTCAACAAACTTGTTGCAATCTCTCGTGAAGTCGTAACGATAGATTCCTTGGCGAGTGAATAAACCAATTGTACCATCGTTGGCATCACCGTATCGACTATTGATTTTGAATGGATCGCTACCATTCGATGCAAAGTTGTTTACGAGTTTATTCGTGCAGAAATTGAGGAACTGCGGCGAATCAATAAAAACTGAGCCTAAACGCCATGTATTATTCCATCGTGTTTGGGATGACGTTTATTGATGTATTTGACGCTGCTAGCGTTAGTAAGTGTCCATCATATCAGCGAAGATAATGAATACACGTTTTGTTTACATAAGTTCGTATCTTTGCATTGAATGCGCTGTATGTAACACCTCGGTACACATCAGTGATGTGACAGTGGTTGCGCATTTTTTCGTCGGTCTCAAAAGGACCATCACAGATCCAGCAACGAGTGGCCCTGGAAAACTTATCATCCCTAGTTAAAATCATGTCCACAGACGAACCAAGTGGTTGCAGCATCCATTTTGCTGTGACATCGAGCAAATTTATAAATACTTCTGTGTCTGGGGCACAATCTCTCTGGGCGCGACACAGTATTGGCGGCTCAGTTTGCATCTGGCATCTGACTACAGCGTAACAAACTTCGCATTAGACTTGTTCCGCAACTTGGATTCTATTTGACAAAAACTCAGGATTGTTCACTGGAAATATTCAAAATCCGCATAAAACCACGGTGACTTTCATATTTCTTTGCCCGCGGTAAATTTCAAAATGTTTTGCCGAGTTCTGGCATTATTGTCCGTTGGGGTTTGTCATCGATTCTGTCACAATAAAAGTCATTGTTGTTAAGCAACTGTTGTGCGCTAAACACATACATACATACGTGTAACGCCTGAATGGAACTTTCTTACTGTGCAGGTCAATGATTCGTGAAAAATCTTTCATGTACACATAGTACTACCTGTGAACCAATAATTTCGCCTAATAATAACAAATCAATTTCGCCGTGGATAAATGAAAATGGCTGCAGACCTTTATTCCTAACAAACACATTGACGGCGATGTTAGAATGAGTCGTTCAAACTTACTGATAACAATAACTTATACAGGCAACTAAATGTTACCAAACAAACTTAAGTTCTCCCAGGTTTTGTTTGTATTTACCAGGTTGATCTGTATTATTACTCGGATAAGATTGCCCATTTAAAACGTCGGCTGTCATCACTTGTTTCATTTATCATTGATTACAGTGGAACATACTTCTGAAGGATAACTTTTATCAGTTTCGTTATTAGTAGTCTTTGTCTGTATGGTTCAAGATTACACAGGCACCACAATGAAACCATGGCTGTGATGGTGCAAAGACAACCTTACTTATATGACTAATCATGGTAAATTCCACATAGAGATAGAACAATGTCAACCTTGAATCCAGACGGCAGCACTGTCTCACTAAAGTATCGTAAAGTTGATCCCGGACACAAATTTGATGAAAAATCTCTATTTGGTTTATATACGCTTGGAATAATGGTCGTGTTATCTGGAATATTTTGTAGATGAACATACTCGACGGCCTCAGATGCGATAGTGGCTGCGATACGTCGACGGTTTTGTTCATCCTCGACTATACGTACAATTTCCGTATAAACTTTGATACTTTCGAGAACTTCAAATTTAAAAATAAGGCTTTCACAAATATTATCTAGCGTTTCAGTCATACAGTCAAACCTGTTATTAATGTCGGAGTCATTACGATACAGCAACTATCTGATGTATTCATACCATTAAATGAAACAAGATCGTGACATTACTACATGCTTTGCGCGCACATGTTTGTTTAATCATTTTGAACAAATCTGAGACATTTTACCTTGCTTCTCGTAATAATACTTTTCTTTTCACGTTCATTATTGTCTTTTCTCATGCAAATCACATTTTTGAACATATTTCTGCTTTTACAACCTATCAGACTATTTAATATAAATTTATGCAGAGAACACATATTTTTGCCTTTTAAAGAGACAAAATTATTGATCCCCCAAAGAGGTTGTTTTATAATTTTTATTAAACTGTAACAACATACCCCGGGCTGACTTGTGATATACATCAATGATACATTGTACAGCTTCGTCGATCCCACGGGATAAAGAATGTTTGCATGTTTCTAATGTCGACAAGTGGAAACGAGAACTCACATATGATAGGGTAATGCACAAATTTACTACTAGAACCAATTTCGAAATATGAACAATATTTAAAGATATAATCGTCTACGCTGGCTCATCCCTCACGTTCTTGGTGTATTCCACCATTTAGGCTATGTATTGAGTATGTTTTACATATATTAATCAGTGGGATACCGAATGCATGACAAACAGAAGTTAATAATAATAATAATAATAATAATCTTGGTACATGTTTTTACACGAGGACATCTTCATGTATGAGCGTGAGTGTATTTGTCAGATGTATAGCATTGATAAATATTAGACAGGAATATTTTCTCAATGAGAACGTGTGACTATTTAAACTTGTAGTGAGGGAAGAAGAAAGATGACAGTTACTATCATGTTCCTTGTTTAATTGTCAGTCGCAGATATATATTTGTACATATAATACCATCAATAAATTAGCAGATCATAGCAAATTATACCAATGTTGTATATTTATGTCAAATTTGTTAATCTCCACCACTCTGACCGTTCTTTGCCCCATTGGCTCCCTCTCCATTGGCTCCATTTCCATTGCCCCCGTTTCCATTTGCTCCACTGGCTTCACCTCCCATAGCTCCGTTCTTAGTTCCACCTGCCATAGCTTCAACCACTGGACCACCTTCCATAGCTCCCTGATTGCCCATGCTCATTCCCATCTTAGCCATTCTGGCGATAGCCATAATCATCTGTTGATCTGAAACAACGATCAAAAAGAAATAACTAGTTTCCTTCATTGACCGTCAACGGTATACTTTTATTGTGTTTCCTATGGTAAAAGAAGGATTTTAAACAAATGCAATAAGATGTATCAAGCTTCGAAGATATATTCCCTCTAAAACAATTATCATTTTAGAACACGATGAGGTTTATTTGCGGTAAATCTTTCAGACCCACGTAATCAAAATGAAGCGTTATCTTAAAATAATACAAATAGCAGAGAGTATTTTAGTGTGCTATCTAAAAGATTATAACCCTGGCGAGACATGAACGTCAGTAACAGAGAATTGAACATTGTTATGTGCAGTAAAAGGATGGAGAGAAATGATACGTGCGGGTCCAGTTGACATCTGTTTCTTCCGTGTTCCGTGTGATACCAAACAGAAACGTGTCACATTTACCTCAGAGATTTCATAACAAAAGAGTAAGGGGAAAATTGGCAGTGGTTTTAAAATCTAAACAAACATGTGGAAGTCTTTGCGAAATGATAATCAACCTGCTGGAGCAGCTCCTTTCCCTGGTGCCATTCCTGGGGGACAATCGGGTCCGTTACCTCCATTAACTCCTTTTCCCCCTGCTGTGTTGCCCATCATCCCCATTCCCATAACACCGACTGTAAACAATAGTAACAAGAAACTAAGTCGTGGCTGAATACGGTTTGAAAATGTATAAACTGTCGTCTCTTTTCAAATATACTTTCAGAAATTACTTCTTAAAAAGAGATAGGAATTTATTAATTTTCAGGATACAAACCAATCTTGAGTATCAGGTATATAATTTTGGAGTTTATAATTTAGGTTTATTCTGGCTCCCATAGTGCTCTTCCATTGCTGTCACCATAAATAATAAAACAACAAAGAATTACGCCTATAACAGAAAAGTTAATTTTCTTTCCTTTTGATCCTGTTACCAACAACACGTACAACCAAAACAATTCAAAGAAAAACAATATAGGACAGTAAATGTTACCTCCTCCCATAGAAGGGAAGTAGACTTCATATGGCATTCCATTTCCGACTCTGCCGCCCTCTCCACCAACTGGCATTTTTGGAATTGGAAGCATTGGTAGCATGGGTGGCATTGGAGGCATGGGTGGCATGGGTAAAATTTTGGGAATTGGTGGTATGATGGGCATTGATGGCTTGGTGGGTATTGCTGGCATAGTGGGCATTAATGGCATGGTAGGTATAGATGGTATAGTGGGCATTGATGGCATGGTGGGAATAGGTGGCATGGGCATCATTCCTGGACCCATTCCATTTCCACCCTTTCTACTGGGAGCACCATCAGATATACCTGATCCACCATAAACAGGTAACATAAGCATTCCTTCCCCATTTCCGCCGTTTACCATCATCATGGCCATGCCGTTCTGGGAATTTTTTCCGCCATTAACACTTCCGTTTTCACCATTCATTGGAGCATAAACAACCATCTTACCCCCACCATTACCTCCATTGCCACCGTTGCCGCCGTTTCCGCCGTTGCCGTTTTTCATTCCAGTGTCATCCATTTGTCTTCCATTACCACCATTCATCATGAGGTCGTTCAGTTTAAATCCGCCGTTGATCCCATTCATGCCGTTCATTCCACCGTTCATGTCTATTCCTCCGTTCATTTCCTTGATTCCATTCAATCTTCCGTTCATCATGTCCATACCACCGTTCATTCCTCCATTCATCATGTCCATGCCACCGTTCATTCCTCCATTCATCATATCCATACCGCCGTTCATCATATCCATTCCTCCGTTCACATCTTTCATCCCACCATTCCTGTCTACCGTCATCATTGCTATGTCCATACCACCGCCATTACCTCCTTTCTGTGGTGGAGGAGGGCTATATCTGCCATCGCCATTTTTCCCACCACCATTACCGTAAGATCCTGCAGAGAACGGAAAATGAAAGCACGTATCTCAAAATCAAAGATATATCATTAATTCCATTACAAACTATTACTTGATTCAACGTTAAAAGCTATAACTTCCTTATCGATGTCACGGAACATTTGACTCAGTTGGAATTGAACAAATTCCCTTCTCCATTATTGCTTATATCAGCAAGTAAATAAATAGGAACTTCGTGGAAGTTAAATAGTTATTCTGTACAAGTTTGCTTCATATATTTCTTTGCAAGTATGGATTAATCCCAATATAACTTGTACTCATGCTATCACCTGACACATTATGGCGTATTTTATACGCTGGCTGATCTAAATCTATGCCACTAAAGATTGAAGGCCTTTGTACTAATTATTTGGCATTATAAATTGACTTTTAAGTTTATAAAAAAAATGCTAACTTAAATTATTGCTTTTTCATTGTATTACTTTTGACTGCATTTGATCCCCAATTTTGTATATTTTTAAATCATTTTTATTCGAACGAATTAGATACGAATTGGGAGCCTGGTAACCTAGTGTCGAGAACTGACTTTAATTCAAGGTTAGACAGTTCGATTCCCATCCATTCCAGCCCATTTTAGCTGCCTCTATAACTTTGAGAAAGACACTAAGCTTTCTCTTTCGCGATATAACATTGAAAATTAAAGAGGTAAAAGTGCCATTAATAATCTAACCAATTTATGAACTCTTGATTATGTGTTAAATACTGATTCATAATATTGCACGGTGATGGCATCATGACGTAGTAATCGTGCAGTTCAAATTACACTGGCATAACAATGAAATTATTTGAATTTCAGAAGTGGATATCTGATTTTAATCAGATTGAACGTCCCATATAATGTTATAAGAATGGCAATAATAGTATATATCATTTTAAAAAATGGGGCTAATTGCAAGGCTCTACCTATTGCCTTACAAAGTTAGTTTTAGAGATGGATTGGCACCGATGCGTATGTTTTCTCTTCTTTTGGGTTCTGATCCATATATTTGTTTTAATCGATTCATGGTTATAGATACCTTCTGTAATTAGTAAAATAAATTTGTAAGAAAATGTACTTTAACCATCTACAATGATCGATGAGGAACTGGGAGACTTAAATATTAGCACATGTTACTTAAATCTGATTTTATCAAGGAACCTTTTTAAAGTTGCTCCAATTAGACCCAATCAAATAAGCATTTTATTTCTCTTTTCTACTCCAAGATCAATACATATTTTTCGGCTTTTCGGCTACCGCAGATTCCTGAAATTCTCCGTAGTGCACGGACAATGGTTAAATTTAGTATATTGTTACATAAGGAATACGTGGCTGAGTCTTGAGAAATTCCTTCAAAATGAAAGCGAAATATGCAGGCACTTTTGTTCACGAGATATTGAGAGCGAATAACGTTTAAATTAGAATAACTACAAATGTTAAACCCCATTTTTTAAACATAAAATAATATCTATACTTACCACCGTGTGGCTGGTAGCCTCCGTAAAGACTAGCGGCACTTGCCAAGGCACTAATAACGGAAAGCAGTAGTATAGGATTCATGGTTGTTTCCTGCAATAAAATACTCTTGCTTGAGTTCCCATTTATATTTGTTTAACTTTCCCTGTACTATATGGTTCGCAAATATAGTATTTCAAAGTAAAAAATTGTTTTTATTGAAAGGAATCGGATTTAATAAATACTGTAACATTTAAGGGAAGCGGGCAGATTTTCCATTTAAATAATTCATGACATTTTATGATTATTTCATATACACTTCGCGGGGGAGGGGAACAAAAAAGTTGCAGAAATTTACTTATTCATTAATCATTACTACATGTATGTGGTCGATAACTGTTGACACTCGTGTATGTATGTATGTATGTTACATACACATTCACATACACAGTCTGGAGGCACGTCGGCACAATCCATTATATAGAGTGTCAATTAATAATAAAGTTCTAAAAATAGAAAAAGATAATTTTTGAAAAACGTCAATAACTTAAACCCTTCCAAATACACGTAAATATGATTAAAGCTCTAAAAAAAATTTAAAAAAATAAAGATTAAAAATGTTTAAGTTTTCAAGAAGGTAAATCCTTCCAAAAAAAAGTTTATTTTTTTTCCTACAAGATAATAGATAAATGTAAACAGCGTGTCTCCCAGGATCTTATATACAGGATCTCTATTTTTTCCCATTTCTCTCAATTTTGCATTTGTATTTGTTTAACATATTTAATACAATAGGATAAGATGTTAAGCATGGAGACTGTGGTAAAGTTTAATCTTCAGCAACAGGAAAAAATAATCATGATCGCCTTTTAGCTTGTCGATCATATTTTCATTGACAAACATTAGGCATACTGATACATGTTAACTGCAATATTTGAAAGCTTTAAAAATATAATTACTTTTATACTGTACGTTCCCTTCAGATAAAGTCAACGTCTGTTAATATTGTGAACCTCGCTACTTTTTGATCTATTTAATCTTCAGAATTTCAGAGTTTGATATTTTGGCACATATTCTCAAATTTAAATCATAATAAATTTCGAAAATCTTGCTGGAAATACTTACGAGAGAGAGAGAGAGAGAGAGAGAGAGAGAGAGAGAGAGAGAGAGAGAGAGAGAGAGAGAGAGAGAGAGAGAGAGAGAGAGAAGTAAAACGAATACGGAAATATATTGTGATTACCTGAGGTGATGCAGCCGCTGGAACTATATGTTCTCGGCTCCTTGCTCTGCCTGCTTGTTGCAACCGGCCGGCTTTTATATACTGCTCGCACCGGAATCAGTCGTATATTCCGATTCCGGAAACATGGTATCATCAGAGACTCGTAATGATAATTAAAACGAAATTACAACATTGTCGTTCTGTGTATGGTTTTAAGGTCATCGCAACAGGTGATAATCTTGCAGCGAGATTGATACTATAATTGAGTGTCTTGACCCGAATGTAGCGGAAGTACATGTTCATACCACATCAAAGAAATCGTGCAACGTGTACAACACTGTGCATTGTTAAATTCAAGTTGAACTTAAGTTTGGTTATCATGAAATCACTTAAAGATGATGTTTGACTCGGGAAAATAATTATATAATATATAATATACTGACATCTTTTTAAATTTTACATTTATTTCCATCAGAGAATAAAATAGAACGTAGTTACGGTAATTCTCCAGAATGACAAATACACTTTCCATGTTTTGAACAGATTGTCCAGGGCCGAATAGGGGGTGGGTGGGTGTCCTGAAATTCCCACCAGGCTAAAAAAAAACAACAACAAAAACACCGAACAAAAAGTACACACGCACAAACGTAGTCACTTATCACTTGAAATTTGACCATCGTTTTGTTCTTGCACACGTTTATTGGGTATTACACTTCGAGTAAATAAAGACACAGACTTTTACTTTGGTGTCCTTTCAAGGAAACTTTGGACCCTTTTGAAAGTTTGGAAACCCCCCTCAAAAAACACTTAACCTTATCTGTCCTTGTTATCTTCCCTACTGAGATAATTTCTCAAAAAACAAATAGCTAAATATTTGCTGATAATTGGACATGAATTATTAATGATGTGCAACTTTAAAAGTTAATCAATTATCCCGTCTATGCTAAATACGAACTGAACAATTATGATGGCCAGTGGGAGTTTGCTTTCAGAGACAAAGTTTGCAGAGGGGAAGGAGGTGGAAAAACAAGCGGGAATAAATGCACTTTTTGTATTGCTGCAAAATTACATTAGTGTCTGTAGCAACATCACACCTGCCCCAGAAGAAGAGATCAGATCACATTAAATGCCAAAAAAGATGAGTTATCGCTGAAAGCAATGGTTTATTACTCAAAAAGTAAGGATAACTGATTAGGAATATGTGTTGACTGTTTTAATTACGTCTAATGACACAAAATGACATATATTTCTTCTAGGCATACAAGTTTGCTGTAAATATGTAACGTATCTTTTGGAAATTTTATTAGAAGGAAAGGTATATTTGTTGCTGATATAAATCGGGGCAAGCTAGAGTTATGTGAATGAAGAAATTGAGTTAATTAGTCAATGCATGTTACGGTTCAGCTTCTAAAAACGATAAAAATGTTACTGTACCTTTGAATCAGGTTATGTCATATGGAAAATATATAATATTCAATGTATGATAATAATAATAATGATAAATAAATAATAAAATCAAATTACATATTCCTGTCAATGTTGAAGGTATATTTAATCACTCAGATGTACGTATGTAAACCCTTTAAAGTAAACCATTCAATGATTGAAAGTTACTTGAAAATCTTTAAATTATAAATGAAAACTAATGAACACAACAACTGTTTGATTGGAGAAATCCGGTTAAAAGTTTGGAGCAGGGGTGTATTACGAAAGAAAGACACATACTGAAAGTTAGCAAAATTAATTCAGCTGACTGAGAGGTGTGTACATCGCTCACAAGAAGTTTTTGTTTGTTTGTCCTCTGAATTATATCGCGCTTATGAAAAGGTGAACGACCTTACGACAAATGTAAATTGAACAAATGTAGAGCTTTTTCGGATAGGGCAATATTTCCCCGTTTGCATGAGTGAATCATAATTAGATTTATTTTTTTTTATTAAAAAACGGTACTTTGACTAAGATTACTTGCGAAGATTGTCTGTTTAGAGGAAAACGAATGACTTTTCGGAAGAAAAAAGTATGCTTAACATAGAATAACCATATAAATAATATTGGGATACTACCGAAAGAACCACTATTTTTAGCCTTTTAAAGAAAGTTTATTTGTTGGATTTTTATTAAATTTTCTGCAGTAGACAACTTTCCCCATGCAAGAATTTTGCCACGTAGGTTTGTCATCACTATTAACCCGTAATTGAAATAATAGTCTATTTCATTACGTCTTTATATTGATCACTGTTGGCAAAAAGTTTGACCATCTATTGAAGTGACAAAAGTCTTAACTAATAAAGATGTGATTCAGTTCTGATTTACTGATGTCACAATGTAAAGATAAACCTTAACAATATCGTGATGAACCACTATGTTCAGTTTGTGATTCAGCGATAATTATAATTTGGATATGAATTTTACCGATAAATTGTACGAATGGTAAAGTCTCCCCTTTATACTGATATCATCTTCAGGATCTAAGTTCCTGTTGGTGTACTATGACTCAAAATTATATGTTGCAAACACTTAGAATATCATCATATTTTTGTTTTTGTTGGTGGTGGTGGTAGTGGTGGTGGTCGTGTTGAGTTATATGAAAACAAAATTTATTATCATGGAAAATCGGTAAAGATATGACTGAAGTTACAAGAGGCGTCAATGCTGTATATCACCATGGCAACAATCTTTGCTCCGATTTTTGACTACCAAAATCAATCATCTATTTCTTCTGATCATGAGTAAATTTTGGGAGAAGTTCCTGTATCTTTTCATTAACTCAAGTCATTAAACGCACATTCAGAATGATAAATCTTTACCGGTGCAAGGTCACAATAACAATGAGTGACTGTTTAAATTCTTGTAAAGGGCAATTGATTGAAAGGATATTTCAATGGATTGACACTGTGAACAAATTCTGACACCATTCCGTTTGTTTGTACACCCCTACTGATTTGCGAATACTATAGGGAATATAAGAACGTCAATGGGAACGATGGATCAGAAGCTAAAGATGAATGTCACATGATAATAGTAAATATCGTTTGGTTTCAGACTGTTCCACAGATTGTCATTTTGTTTCGAGTTTGAACGTAATTCTTACCAAGAGTTATAAATAGGGATTTGGATATTTGTTAATCCTTCCCTGTGTCCGTTTATCGCTTGTTTTGCGCCTTTCAACTTCAACTTTCAGTCCTTTACACGAAAGGCAATTTCACCCTGCTATGCCTGTGAAATGTGAACAGGTTTAACAATCTCTAGGATTAACGTGATCAAATATCATGGTCACTACGCCTCTTTTTTTTTTATAAGAAAAAGTGATCTTATGCTTTGAAGTTTCGAATAGTATCTCACCAGATTTAGCATACAAGTGTATAATCCTTATAGACAGGCCTAGTAGTTATGAAGATCCAGGGTCACGTGTTAAGTTATTGAAACATCTTTAGAAGATATATCACCTGTTCCCAGAGAGAGAGAGATTGTCGTTCGAATGTAAAACGACGTAGTTTCAGAGGAAGCGTAGAGCATCATTTGAAATGGAAAGAAAACAGTCATGGTGATTGAAATGGGGATATACAATACCATTTTTTAAGGGTATTTGAATATATAAATCCTGTAAATTAATTTTTCAATGTTTATGTAATAGAATTAGGGGTACAATGTGAACAACAAATGTATTCAATACAAATTGGGACTGTGAATAGTAGGAATTAGATAATTTTCAGAGCAGAATTTATACATTAAAACATAATTTATACATTAAAACATAATTTATACATTAAAATATAAATTATACATTAAAACATAATTACATAATTCATACATTAAAACATAATTACATAATTTATACATTAAAACATAATTTATACATTAAAGCATAATTTATACATTAAAACATAATCTATGCATTAAAATACAGTTACATAATTTATACATTAAAACATAGTCATATAATTTATACATTAAAACATAATTTATACATTAAAACATAATTTATATTCTTGCATCCTGAACATTTAGCTCCTAGCTGATATCAATAATAATTCATGTTGATATCTGTTTTTGCTAACAATGGTCAGACGGATATTGATGATAATAGGTTATCAAAAAAGCAGATTGATTAACTGATGTCAAGAAAGTACTACGGAATTACTTGAATGGTTTGAACAAGGAAGTTGATCTATGTTTCTTTCTTTTTTTTATTGATTGCTTACTTTTTCTCTATTGTTTTCTTTCCTTGGTTCATTCTTCTTCTCTTCTGAATCCAACCGGTTCAATTAATTGCAAAAAATGAATACAAATATTAAACAAAATCTAATGGCGCGCACACTTAATTATCGTCCCCGCGATTTTCAAAGAAAGAAAGTGATTACACAGTTGTGCCACCCGATCGATGGTAATCTAGTTGTTGTTTAATCGGTTTATTGGTATATTTTTTGGTTTGTTTGTTGTTGGGGGAGGGGGGCGAGGTGGGGGAGTTGGCTTGCAACATCAGTGATATAAATCATAAGCGTTTGAACATTTTAGTAAATTCTCTGTTAAGTTAAAGATAGGTTTAGAGTTATTATGCTTGTATGTTTCAATTCGGGAAGGCATGTATGTAAGTATGTATGCATGCATGTATGTATGTATGTATGTATGTATGTATGTATGTATGTATGTATGTGTGTGTGCGTGTGTGTTTTGTTTAATTTGTATTGTGTGTTGGCTTTCGTTCATGATTATATGCTATGTATATTTTATTTGAATGTGTGATGGACCGTTGTCCATAACTGATTGTACGAGTTGGGCCAATCTGAGTAAAGTTTATTGGGTATAAACAACATATTACATAGTTAATTCTTGTCTATGATTTTAGATTATATATTATGATTATTATTATTTGGAGGTAAACATGTTTACCTGGATCTGAACAAAACATCTGTGCAAAACATGGTCTACCTACCCTTTCCCAAGTACCATTGCTAAACTTTGAGTAAACGGACCTGACCTTGTTTACGAATTTGATTGAAAATTCCATGAGGATGACTAAATATTTTCAGAAAATGATTGTTGCGACTGGATCAGATGGAGAGGAGAGTTATTTACTTCAGAATTACTCATTCCATGTCTTAACATTGGTCTTAGCGGAATCAGTTTTAGTTGTGTTTAGCTGAGAGGATCTAATTTGTTTATTTAAATCATTCATTGGAATTACAAAGATTTATGACAAAATCACTATTATGGGATTTTTGAGAATTCATTCAAGGACATTTTTAGCTATATCACTGTGATGCATCAAGACAGTTGGCACATTAGCACACTCGATACTACTGTCACATTAGTATACATGTATTAAAAGCATTTTAAATTTTCACGTTGTATTTTAGGGAAATAAATTTTTGTTGAATTTTACAAAACGTTTTGACTTTCACACTCGTTTCTGTAACTTAGTTTAGCATCACAGAGTCGTAACAGTATGTATTTATGTGTGTATGTATGTATGTATGTATGTATGTATGTATGTATGTATGTATGTATGTGTGTGTGTGTGTGTGTGTGTGTATGTATGTATGTATGTATGTATGTATGTATGTATAGATGCATGTATGTATGCATGAATGTATGTAGGAATGAATGAATCGTGGAAATCGGGATTGATTATATTTATTATGACCTTCGCAAGAGGATCCTGTTCAACTAATTTGGTGGTTATGAAGAAACAACTGTAGGTGGGAGACAGCGGGAATTTAATGTTGTAACCTTCCATTTTTTTTTTTTTTTAAATTTTATATTTATCTCTGTGCAGATCTAAGGGAATTTAACACTGTCAGACGATATGGGGATATTATGGAAATATGGGGATCTATAAGAGTCGAATTCAACACACGTCTGCATATGCCAAGACCTATACTAACTGATAAATGGGCATCCTTACTGACCGACACACGTTTTTAATAACCAAGACTGACCCTTATTGACCAACACCCAACACCCACCATAATGCTTACGAGCGGACTTGTAAAAGAGTGATGTGTAAAGTAGGGATATAATGATCGAGGTATGTGTGTGTGTGTGTGTGTGTGTGTGTGTGTGTGATTTGGATTTTTAAAGTAGCTTTAACAACTATTCAGTCATATCACTTCGGTGTCTGCAGTGTGGCAGTTTATAGTGATGAGTGGCATTGGGGCATCATGCCACAGACATGTATTATGATGTCATGATGTCCCACCCAATCACATTATCCTGGCGCCAGGTCAACCAGTCCTAACACTAAACTCTTACTGCTGAGCGCCTAGCGCCCGGTACCATTTTTATAAGTCTTTGGTATGACTCGGCCAGGGGTTAGATCCCGTGAAATCCCGCATCCGAAGTGGACGCTATTAACCACTAGGCCACCAGAGCGGTCAGTTATCGAGGTAAAGACCATTGCAGCTAATTATGGAATATCCATGAAGGATTTAACTCTTTTTTATCTTCAAGCCAAAAGCCTTTGAGAAGATACTTCTCAATCATTTCCAAATCAAACAATGCCTCCCCACCTTAGTGTATATGCGCGTGCGTTTATGTAATAATAATATTAATAATAATACTATTAATAATAATAATAATAATAATAATAATAATAATAATACCAATCCAGGGAAGGCATCGTGCCGCACATTGAACTGGACGAAGGAATACGAGCATTTGCTCAGTTGTTGGCGTAGAAAGCTTGGTCAACGCCTATGAAAGAATACTTGGATGTAAATCAATACTTTCGACGAAGGTAAAATTCAACAAAACTCATGAAATGCATCGATGTTGTACAAAGAGATTTGATTATTGTAAATTACGAAGAGGTCATCAGACTGAGCCAGTCCAAATAGGTTGCCAATGCGAGTGTTGCTGGTTATGTGGTAGCCATCCCCTGTTTGAAATTGTAGCACTCGGAACCTCCAGGGGACCGCATGCTTTACATTGACACCGTTAGCTTCATGTGCATAGATCAACGTGAAGGCTATGACCCTCATATCGAAGATGAACCTTTAGGAGTGTGAACTGATGAACATCTTCAACAGACTGTTCTCAGTTTCGCCAGTGGCTGACTCAAAAATAAAGAATAATAGCACCGAGATAGGAAAGGACAACTCCACTCCAAATGCAAAATGAAATGAATGCCACTGAAATATCATTCTAGTCAAGTAGTGAAACTTCATTTGTTGGAAGAAGTCTAACGCCAGGCCTAGGTAAAGACCTTCTCGTCAAAACAAATAAACCACGATTGTACATTTGTTTAATCAAGACATTTTCAGTAAACCGGTGGAGAAAGTGTCACCACGTTCTGAATAAGCCTTTGGAGAAAGTGTATATATTGTCTACAAGAAACGAGTGGAACTTTCCAATGACATAATTGTACCTTTTCGTACAGCCTTTCAGTATAAACATAAAGAAAGATCATTTTGACCACAGAAATTTATGCAGAAATATGAGTCCAACATGAGAAAAAGAAGATTGCGATGTTGTACCCTTCAACATGAATGATGCTGTACCCTGCGACAAAATCGATGCATGGTCTAGTTCAGGGGTCTCAAACACGCGGCCCGCGGACCTCATGCGGCCTACCAAGCCGTATCCTGTGGTCCGCAAAATGATTGGCGTCACAAGGTGTCATGAGAGATAACAAACGTGGTTCGGCCCTTGAGCCATCGAAAATGCCCTCATGCGGCCCTCAGGGTGGTTTGAGTTTGAAACCCCTGGTCTAGTTCTACAAAAGAAAATGTTGCATTCAACGTGCCAAACTTTGGATGTCATCACCGTTACACTTGCTCTTTCAGCTTGAGGTTAATGGATTGTTCAAGATTTACCTCCATGTTATTACGGATAATCAAGAATGAGAAGATGATACATATTTATTGTGGCTTTGCCTGGATACTGTCATTTTGCCAGTCAAAAAATAAACACGTTCATAGTCAAACAGACAAAATCTACAGATGATCTACTCCCAAAACGTTTGCTAGAGCAGAATTTCCGCATATAGGTGAAAGATACAAAGTACAGTATTTCAGGTGTGCAGTGAAACACTACGAATGGGAACAAAGAACATCTTCAGTGGTTTCAGCGCCGTCATTACATTCACTTGCTCGGTCCCCTCCTGAGCTGCGAGAAGGTATTTAAAATAATAGTGTACAGATTCAAATGAAATGCAAAGAACAATTAAATCCATCAAAGCAACAAAAAAAAAAAAAAAAAAAAGAACAGCCATTGATAACTCAATAATATGAAAATATAGATTGAAGAAGGAATGGTCTGGAAGAGTTGTTGTTGTTGTAGGATTTAACACCATTTTTCAGCACAAGATAGGCTATACATGGCAGCCAGTATAATTGGTGGAGGAAGAACCCTGGAAAATCCCGGGAAGAACCACCAACCCACGAGAAGCCACTGGCAGGCTTTCTCACGTACCCACGTTAGCCGAGCCTGAGACACGAACGAGATGTTTTCTATTAATACGTGATAAGGCTTTTCTCTATAAACGTCATAAGGATCCGATACCGTTTCCTGCATGCAGTGTTAAACTGAACTCCGTGGGAGGACGGTAATGGAACGTCTGTAGACTTGGCAGATTACAGTGTGCTTTTAGAGGAAAGCATACCACTAGACGACACTTCTTTGAATTTGATACTACCTATCGTGTATGTGCTGGAAACTGTATTTACTGGATATAGTTTACATGCATATTAATTCTGGCATGTATATCATCACGACAAGACATGATTGCAATGACGATAAAAACTTCCCTCACCAGAATATTGTGCTGAAAGTTATGAGATTAGTGATGAATTCAGCAATACTTTGTAAAGAAGAGTTCGCACTGTGTCCACTATTTACATTTGCCAGGAATGGCTTGTCACTAGTGAAGTACACAACAGCCTTTACACGCTAATAATGTACGTGGCTGGAAAAGTATTGGAATCAAAGCTTGGAGACGAGAAGCGGCTCTCAATGTAAAAAATGTTGTGTGTGAACGTTTACAGGGTTACCCATTACCACCCCTCCATAAAAACAAGAACCCAGATGACGGATCGTGCTGTGACCCCAGAAAGAAAATGCAAAAATATTTTTTTTAAATTATTGTGACGTGGTGTTGCATATGTTGTCTCTTTGAGAAAAACAATTAAATTTCGTTTTTGTATAAAATATCATATGCCACATGTTTATTCTCAAGGGTCAACAATTGCATAGTCATGATTGTATCTTCCGTTACAAAGATATTTAATAAAAGTCAGATCGTCGACGTCTGGAAAAAATTTATAATCGCAACCACTCTGTCATTCTCATTTGCTGGAATTAATGGTTCAGGTAAAACCGAATGTGTCAAGCGTTTGATTTGAACACAAAAAAAATGTTTAGTTTTGATCGTCCTTCACAACACATTGTGTAGTGTTAAAATAACTGTCAGTCAGCAAACTCGTTACTACTAGAAAGTCAAAGAGAACACATTGTGCTAGTGGAAGATAAAGAAGAAATTAAACTTCTATTTACACGCAAATGGACACCATCGCAACACCGGTACTATAGCGATTTTTCCCTGCATCTTAGGTCGGCCGTTTTGAAAGGTATCCCCGTATTGAGAATGGGATGGTCTAGTTGAATATAGACTCGTCGTGTAACGTGATGGATCAGTTGGTTTCAGTGTATATAAACTCCGAAGGCGATCTGACTCGCGATTCTGATGTGTATTATCCTCAGAGAAAAAAGAACAGAGAAATGATAAATCAAGAAGATAACCGTGAGGTAATTATTGTAATATATAGGTTAGAGGTGGAATGCCTGAAGAAAGCTTTCCACGACTCAAGTAATATTAAAAGCGATAAACGGAATAGCTTCTTAACATATGAAAGCGCCAGGGCTCGAGAAGATTTATCAGACACTGATATCAATCTCTAAATAAAACAGCATGGGGGAAGGTTCGCCACCAAAGCTGTAAATATTCACTTACTCATTACTCCTTACACGTGACATATTAATTGGTGTTGTCAGAAGTCAAATTGGAAGAAGGTGCTTGTATAATTAGTTTCTGAGCATGACGTATAGAATAGTAATTGACGAATGGCTTGTTACACAGCCTGATTAAAGTCGCAGACAATGTGCCGAGGATAGAGATGTGGTTGCAGAGTTTGCGCTGATTGACGAATCTTTTAACTAAACTTTCGGGATGGTTGAAAGCGGTTCGCCCAAGAGGAGAGCACCACATTCAAAGCTTAGCGCCAATGAAGATATCATTCAGATTGTGAGATAGCCTTTGTAAGCGCGTTGATGACAAACTGGAGGCAGCCCAGAACGAAGTTTTCCATAATATCTCAAATGTCCTCTAAATCAGTTGCTCTGTCATATGTAGAATCATTGTGAACCAACCAACGCATCGTGTTAAAACGTTTTGGTTGATTGATAATTTGTTGGTTGATTTATTACGATTATTAAAATTTGTTTCATTATGTTCTTGTTTCATTTTAAATTGCGGAGGCATTTCTCTGAGGCGTGTGGGTAATGTAGCGATTTTCCCCTGCATTTAACTCTATGTAAGATACAAAACTGTAGAGTGCCACTTTAGTTAGCCATTTGTCAATAAATTGGAAAATATGAATCGAGAAATGAGACGTGAAAGTCCGTTTAAACATTATCTTCCAAGTTTAGATTCTTGGATTGCATCTTTGCATCTCATCTAATATAACGAGAAAATAAACGTCTTGAACACGCCGTTAACCTCAAGTCACTTTCCTCAACCTTATCACCCTAGGAGCCCCAAAAAATAAAAACGAAAACAGTAAGCGTGGTGGTAGTATGGAGAACGTGTCCCCAAAAATTAAAATGTCTTTTTATATCCCATGTTTCAGTTATATTGTGTGATTGAAGCTGTTATTGGAAGCTTCACTTTGCAACAATGGGGTTAAACAAATGTTAGACCATGACACTCAACAGTGGTGTCTTTTTCGCACTCAGTAGTTGAAATATATGAACATTGGTAACAATGATAGCCACATAAATTCGATATATAACTATTCAAGTCAAAATAACCCTTAGGAACTGTCGTTCTAATTTGACATTGGGTGAAACCTCAGAAACGAAAACTATAGAAAAATACGAAATTTTATTTGACTCCTCCTAGTTACAGATCTCTGGATTTTTTCAAATAGTACTTTTGAAACAGTTTCGGTACTGCGTCAAGGGCGATGTGCAGAATGTGAATTGCAGAAACGTCTATTCAGATGAAATACAAGTTTGGACAGAACAACATTTTCTAAGATTGTTTGCATGAATGGAAGGTTAGAAACAGTTTGGTAGTTTTGTTAATCATTAGTCAAGTGTTGGTTTCTTCAACAGAGGTTTTACAATGGAAGTTTTGAAAAATGATGGAAATTCCCCAGATAAGAGAGACGTATTAATAGCATCGGTTAGTGAAGGAAAAAAGGTCAAGTTTGAAAATCATCTCCTATAATCACATGTGAATACAGTGGTTCTGCAAGAATGAATATCCCCGAACTTCATTACCTCCTGACACACATTTCGTACATAGCTCCTTTAAATCCAATGATCGGTGAGAAAGATGAACTTCCTCATCAAAGACCTAATAATGCCAATATCATCACCACTGACGATATTAATCTACTAGGAACCTATTGGATTGGTGTCGATTGCTCCAACAACAACCTGTCACATCTCCTGCCCGCCCCCACCTCAACGACGATATCAC
This sequence comes from Megalonaias nervosa, assembly GCA_016617855.1. Classification (NCBI taxonomy): domain Eukaryota; kingdom Metazoa; phylum Mollusca; class Bivalvia; order Unionida; family Unionidae; genus Megalonaias; species Megalonaias nervosa. The sequence goes on from JAECUM010033203.1 coordinate 44,354, forward strand.
AGATTGTATGAGAACCAAACCCTGTTTCCACCCAGTTCAATAATGTGAAATTACAAAAATCGGATTTGAAGATGTGTGGACAATATTGTGTGTTTGCTTCATCAGCGTAAACTTGGATTACTTTAAGAACTAGTGCTGGCTGGTTTTTGACCGACAAGAAATGTAAACTTAAGGGTGTTTTTGAGATCATTACGCTTATCTCTTTCATTTAGCTTAAAAACTTTTCCATCGATACCAAAGCTGCATACGGTCACAATGTCCTAAAACACCAATCTTACTTACCAACGTTATCAACCTTGTAAATAGATTCACTATCAAAGATTTGTTTTAGTGTTGATTTTAAAATATAAATACTGTAAATGAATGCCCTAATCTTCTGTCATGATTCATTGTTGATGGTTTATAAAAACGATACTTTTAAAAATATATTTGGAAAAAGTGGGTTGTTGGTTGATATCTTATGAATCATGTTTGTTGGTTATTTCTTTCATTTTCTTTCCTTCAATATTTTCTTACCCAGACCATCAGCACATTGAATGCCAGTATTAATACTTAAAGGTAACTAACAAAGGTAATCAGATGATAAGACCAAGAAACAACTGTCTCATGATAAAATTACACACTATAAGGTGGTTGCAACCCCAGACCATCAGACCCGTCCACACAAGGTGGCAAAACTTGGAGAAATATTAAGAACAAATCAGATGACCTGGCCATCAGAATTAAATACATAAGGTGGTAACAAGCCCAGACCACCACTAGGCCCCACTCAGCTACACAAAGCTGTAATTAATTTATCACCTCTTTTATAATAATTATAAAGAAAATCGTGTATATGCCTGCGAAATTAGGTTATCCTTAAATCACAATCCTTGGATAATGCCATATCTATGCAGTCCTTTTCATCAATTCAAATTCTCAACCTTGGACCTATTGGAGCCCTCCAGGGACGTGGAGGCGCCCTCTGCCACCATTTTCCTCATTTTCCCCGTCTGGATATGTGTAATCAAATAGAGTTCGGTGCACACTGTAAGGCGTCCGGTAGGTGCTTGCACCCATTTGGCCCCTAATTAAGTAGTACGCGGTGCGTACGATAACCGGTAATACACAGAGAATGGCCGAACACGAGCTAAATCAAAATCAGATCAGAACCGTCTTGTCATTCATTGTTCCATTAGACAAAGTAACAATGTATGAGCCAGAGCGCGAGTGGTCGATTGAGTGAGGCTTTGGTACACTTTTAGAGGGTGAAACACCTACTTGCCCGTATTGAAGCTTGTCCTTCTTCCAGGATGAAATCGTGTTGTAAGCAGGAGCGGAATCCATTTTAAAATGGAGAATGTACTGAAGGAAGAGAATGACGGTGGGCAGCAGCAGAAATAGAAGAAGCAAAAGAGTCTGCAGCCTGAGCAACAGCAGCAGTGACAAAAGCAACTATGAGAGGAGCAATAGCAATTTTTCCATAAATAGCTACAGTGGCTACAGGAACAACAGCCACCACCCTTGATCCTAACGGTAGAGGATTGTGAGAGTAAGGCTAATCGGCCTCACTTTAGCCTCTCTGTTTCCATTGACTTTTGGGGTTAAAACAAGTGAAACAATAGATATGCTGGTTGCGAAGTACTGCCAAGGAGATCTCATCATTAACCATATCTTTTGTCAAAACAGTTCCTTCTTACGGCCAACCCAAAAGAGCTTTTCAGGGAGACCCAGGTTTATAAAAAAAAATACTACCCATCATTGCCATCCAATGCGTTATTTTGTAAAGTTTGCGTTTAATTGTTTTTAATTATTGGGATTATTTTTAAATTTTATTTATCTTTCTAAATTTGTTATTTATTTTGCAAAATATTTTCATTTTTCATTTTTTACTTCATTAATTTTGTGGAAACTGTTTGCTTTTCAACTCTACAAAATTGCTAAATTTGTACTGGTTTTCTTTTTTTTTTACAATCCTAAATTGTTTTATGTCTACACTAAATTCTATTTCAGTATCGGCATTTCGGTCTAGGCCATATGCATCCGGTGCAAATCTTGAATATTGGCACCACCATAACTTCCGTTCGTTGCCCTCATTTCATAATACATTAAAGATACCTTATAAAACACTCTTTCACCTATAAAATTTAATCATTGCCGTCATCTTGGATTGTAAAAGTCGCGTGGTACGTCCTATATTAGGTCAATTAAAGATACAGTACCCCTATATTATCAATAGGTGTTAATCATTATCATTCTACCCCCGCTATACATACCACCATTTTACACCACCGTTTGTAAGTCAGTTAAATATGCATGTTTGTCACTAAAGATAGGTCATGGTCAGTAAGAATGTGTGTTGGATTCAATGTTAAGTTATTACAAAGTCGCATACTGCACCAAAGTGTCAAATATCCATAGATCCCTATACCGACCCACAATGGTCGCTTTTAACATTAAACTGCTCTAGTAACATACTGGTCTAAATCAAAATGGCGGGGTAATGTTAAATTGGCCTTGTTCCTATACTGTCACAGTTGTTTCCATACTGACACTCATGACTGTCAACATGTACTTGCTATCGGGACGTACATTTATCATTATTGCTTTGTTTTATTAGCTTACTTCTCATGGAACAGAACTTTTTCACTAGATAAAAAGATATATTTTTACATACATTGTACAGAATTGTGACAGCTTTACCCTTTATCTTGTAATACTTTATGTTTATAGTCATATTGAAGGCATACAAGATATAAATATTTCAGAAAAATCAACGTCAATTACAGCATCTACCCTTGCACTGGATACAAAGTAAAAAGAGATTTATCCTTTTAAATTAAATTTATGAATATTCTTTTGTAATATCCTTACACCATACGAATGTGCTTATGAAGAGATTAGAGTAAATACAAGAAAGAATTTAAGATTCTGGAACCTCAAAAATTTTCAGTGTTCATCTTTTAATGATACAATATTGAGTCGTTTCCAAATACAACAGCCAATCTGTCGACGTGTTTAATACATTTTGTTTTATATCCAGTTTATAACAAGTTGAAATGTAAATGATGTTCTTTCATCAACAATGCGTAGGTCCGACGAGTTCTATTTGGGACTACCCACGTCTTCTCTACAATATTTAAATACAAGTAATATTTTATACCTTTTTCTAGCCATACTTTAAATTTCCTGAATGCTAGGATTTCACTGTCCAAGTACGTCAATGCACGGCTTTAAATGATTTAGTGCGTTTCCTCAAAGACGTTGAATGTTATAAAAGATGAAAGAAAAGGTCAAAGGTATATTAATTATGTGCAAAGTTTTATGCCTGAGTGTTCATAGCGACATCAACGATGTCCTCGGCAAGATATGTTACAATGGACGATCATTACCTATCACTGATATACTGAACGTTGTGACATAACAATTATGGACGTATTATGTTATAAAGTTCATAAAAATCGTGTAACGATCCAACTGTATGATGTCGTAATGACAAAACGCTTTATCTTCGTGTTGAATATCATTTATATCTCACGAAGAGATTTATAAATACTTCTAATAATTGTGACTAAGTACATGTGAAATATGACTCACACAGTCTTATATCATCCTTCTATGAACAGCATATCATTTCTGGGACCTTGAATTTGTGCACGTCGATCCGTTATGTATGTATGTATGTATGTATGTATGTATGTATGTATGTATGTCGATAGGTATGTAGGTAGGAAGGCAGGTAAGGAAGCCAAAAAGATGATTACGTTTCGATCAAAATTAACTCTCACCTTTCTCAAAAATGTAACTTATTGGAGAACAGACGTCAACCGTTAAATGCTCTACATTATGTTACCCTTCATTCTAATCAGATAAAATGATATTGACAGTTATTTTGTGATAGCTCCTAATATTTTATAGTTTTTTTTATATAGTAGTGATTTATTGAATGGAGGCTTTTCTTATCAAGGGAAACCTGTTTTGTATTTCGTTTGAAAAGTCAGTATTGCATTGTACATTTGAGACTAAGTCTACTTCCAAAAGTCATGCTGGAAAATAAACTAGTAACAGGTACGTAGTATAATGGACAGGTAAAGGCGGTGGTGGTGGTGGTCATATCATTCTTTAAACTGCCCTGTGAAAATTAACAACAAAAATAATTAGTCATAGATTTTTTGTGGTAATTAGAAATTGCTGTAGTAAATTAGAGTTTTCAGATAATGGTGACAGTTGTTCTTGTTGTTCTTTATCTGCTGTTGCTGTTGCTGCTAATAATAATAATAATAATAATAATAATAATAATAATATTATTATTATTATTATTATTATTATTATTATTATTATTATTATTGATAATAATGATGATGATATTGATGACCTGCAAATGACGAAAAAGAGGAGAAGGAGCAGGTAAACGTAGGCTTCATTTAAATATCATTTTATCTTTCCGTCGGAAACGTGAAATGAAAATTCCAAACTCTTTATCTCTATCCGTATCAGTTCTTTAGAATTTGCTTTTTTCTCTCTGTTTCGATATTACATAATAAACTATTTTCATTTTTCTCTCTGCGTTTCCATATTACATAATAAATGATTTACTTTTTTCTCTCTGCGCTTCGATATTAGTTAATTTTAAAAAATTGCTTCTCCTCTCTGTGTTTCGATATTACATAATAAATAATGTGCCTTTTTTCTCTGCGTTTCGATATTGTATAATAAAGAACTCACTTTTTCTCTATGCATTTCGATATTATATAATAAAGAATACCATTTATCTGTCTCTACCGTACTTTCACATATTGTAATTTAAATTATTTGAAAGTTAACTTGAATATATGTCTAAACCACACGCAAGCGATCATTAAATATTCTACAGATCTATGATAAACAATTCGGGTATTTCATAAAGCATTTCTTCACGGTCTGTCAAAGCCTCGTTGCCTTTTGAAGAATCACGTGTGTAATGCTTTGTTGTGAATCCAGATGCTTATTCATTTGTGAGAAGCGATTGCTTACTTGTAGTATTATTCCTAATTTTGAAAGCAACATGTAATACATAAAATAGCAGTGTAAACAACACAAAAGCAGTACAAAATACACTTATCACATTTTAGACCAAGCATGTATTATACTTGCGCAATACACCAAACAAGTAGGCATTACACAAGTAATATAAAACAAGAATTTGAATAGACCTAAAATTTAAAATTACTCATATGGCTTTCTTCCAATTCCATCTTAGCTGTAGTTCAAGGTTTAGGTGGCAAAACTTTAGAATAAACATAAAACAAAAAATAAGCCAGGACGGTAATCTTCAAATATAACAAAGCATACAAAAGAGATACATAATTAATTATTAATAAATTAAACAGCTCAGAACATGCCATACAATCTAATTAGAAGGAAAATACTAAAATGTGGAAGATAATGGTATGGTGTTCATTTAGTTTAAAAAAAAACAACAAAAAAAAAAACAAATCACAAAATCATTATTGGATTAAACTCAATGTTTCGTGGGGTATATTTTGTATTTTTTAAAGAAAAATAATTACCTAAAATCAATAATCATGAAAACTTCTTTCTTCAGTAACTTGAGCTTGTTTGATTAAGGGAGACCTTACTACTGTTTAAAGTCTATTATGCTGTGAATACCATGATTATATTTTGTGATAAAAGTAACCCAATCTTTTATTGCATTGTAAAACACGGTTGAAGAGGGCACGCCATTTACTTTTGGTCTTACAAGTTTTAATTAATGTCTCTTATTATAATGGCGATGGTCTAATCACATTAATGTATACATATTAGAAATGACATGTAGTACTATGGCATCTAAAGTGAATTAACATAGCTAATGCCAAACCTATGAAAATTCTCAAATAGGACTCTGTGGTGTATAAGGGGAATTTAACATGGATATGGCGCTCTGGCGTATAACGGGAATTTAGCATGAAGATGACACTATGGTCTCTAATAGGAATTTAACATGGGAACGATACTATAGGACATAAACGAAAATTAACATTAGGCTGCCATCTTGGACGTATGAGTCCATGGTGCCTTGGTAAACGTATTATAAAATCACGAGGCAGGTTGGTATACAATCTCGATTTAGGTATAATGAGGCAGTGTTGGGCGGGGTGCGGGGTAGATGTAACAAATTGGTAAATAATTTAAACGTTAACATGGTAGGAGAGAGCAACGAAGCGTATATTCATAGCGATGGAACTGTAACGAAGTCAAAGTATGACAGGGAAGATTATGCAGTTTACAACAAGTGTTACGCAGCCTTAATTCCCATCTTTTTTTAAAACAAACAACTTTAAATGCTATTGTCAATGAAACCGAAAGCAATGAGATGAAAAATAGCTAATAGACGATGAACTTTAAAATATTTACGTGGTGCTAGTTTGCTACAAATTTCAAAAGAAAAGATGAGAATAGAGTTAACAGAATACATAGCAGCAAGAATGGCGAAACAATAAACAAAAGATCCTTAATGATCTTCCAGGATTAGCTAGAGATTCACAGATTTAACCATTTAGTTGAAACGTTGCTAAATTAAAACAAAGGCGATGAAAATCTCAAGGAATAATTAGAGTTAGACAGCAATGAAACAAAATACAATCAGTTGATCAAAATAATGTTGAGGAAGGCTGACGTTTCGTTTACTACAGTAATAGTGTCAAAATAATTAACTAAAAAGAGACTTTTCAAAAAGATCACACGATATATAACACACATTATGGAGCAAAATAAGCTCCTCATCAGCAGAAAAGTCAATATTTAGTGTTCTTTTCAAATGCAAAGTTTGAATAAATATTTTTCAATATTATGTATTCACAGTTCATTTTAAGACTTTTTCCTTTCATTTAATATATTATAGAAGATGAGAATTATTGGCGTACACGAGTAATTTCTTCTTTAGTTATGTTTTAGTAAAAATTGCTTAAGAACATCAATGAAATAGAGTACCGCGCGGCAGCCGAGCGATGAGTAGTGAAACGATGGAGCCCGATAACAATCTGCGTATAACAATTGAAATATGAGCCTATAGTCCAGACCTCTATAATAATATGCAGAACTACATTTTGTAGTCGGAAGACTCGGTACGGCATTCGGAACACCTCATGGCTTTACGACACAATTTCATCTCAGAAATATTTCTATGGAGCGATACATTATGAAAAGAGGAAAAATGCTGAAAAATAATGGAAAACTCAGTCACACGCTAAAGTACGCTCTGCAGAATAGAACCATCTCAAACGCATTATGACTCATTAATGGAATCATTTGCACATGTTTAGTACAAGAAAGTGTCTAGGTACTGTGAATAAATTTAACGCCATTCGATAGACAAACTAATGTTCTATAAGACGATAATCTACAGTACAGCTGCATGATCAACACGCATGACATGTGCAGATATATGTTTGTGTCGTAACATAGGTATACGACAGTAACCTGCAGCTATCTGAGAAGGAGAATAATTCTTCTAGAGTAAAATCTAGGATAATCTCTGAATAATATCTAGGCCAACTACAATGATAAGGTGGCCTTGTTCTACAATTTATCTGTCATACCCTACAAATTCTAGGTGGTTTCATCATTTTAAGGCTGCTCGAGGATACATGGAAGATGACACACATTCTGGAAGACCGTTGTCTGCAATTAGTGAGGGGGAAGTGACTGCTGTGGAAAGGACAATTAGTAAAGATGCTCGATAAACAAGGAAGATAATTCTGTTATCACCGGAATTCATTCTTCTGCTATTTGTAATATTTAGTAGTATAAAAGTAGGGTTTTGCCTCACTGACCATCTTTGTGGCTCTTCCACCCGTCCTCGACTCTACCTCCATGACATATTTACCCCATAAGTGACCACTGCATGTTGATCACTTTAAACTTTGTCAGCCCACATCACTCGTCATCCAGTGATGTGCCCCAAGAGCTCAAATGGGAACAAAACTCCAGCCTTTCTGTGATTGTAGAAACAAATCCAGCAGAGTGTACTTATTCATGCAACCAGATGGTACCGATCAATACACACACTGTGAGCTCATTGAATGAATGAATAGTCTGATTGTAACTATACTATATCAGCAAAGGCAATTATTGATTATTCTCCACAGCAATACTACATAGTGCTGCATAGTTTCTATAGCATGTCTAATGATTTTGTACAGACAAAAGAAAAATATATAGTCGAGTTTTGAATATTTTCGTACTGTAGAAATGCTTGTGGTGGTTTATATACAAATGCTAAGCAGTAGCGACGCCATTGTCTCCCAAAGTATATTGAAAGAATTTATAATTTATAGAAGTCTCAAACACTGGCGAAAACCTGCCAAATGATTGGAATGTCAAAAAATGTAACAGATAAACTGAGATTGCTGCATTGGTTGAATCCATCATACAGGTTCAGCCCAGAAGATGTACGCATTCTCAGAAGCAAAGCCGAAATACATTGATAATTTGGTTAACCTGGGAATGACCTTAGAAATAGAACAAATTGAACTTAGGCAGAATTTTGAGCAAAAAAAACTTAAAACGAGCTGCAGAATATTGTGCGTGAAAGAGTACGCCAGGAAAAGAAAATAACTCGCCCACTGCTTCTGAAGCAAGTGATGTATTTGATGAGGTCAGTGATGAGGATATTCCAGAGCAGGCTTATTAAACAAATGCTTTTGTATCATAAGTATAAGAATGACATCCGAACTTAGTTCTTTTCAGTAGATATACGAAAGGTATTAAGAGGATGCAAAATAGGAGAGACGCAAGCATTGATCAAACATTTTCAGACGCTATTGCCAAAAACAACGAGGAAATACATATTGAGACAATTTACCAGAGCTCCAAGACATTTTTGATGGTATTGGATTTCAACGCACAGAGTCTGTTTCTACTCGAGTTGACGCAGTACTCTGCCATTACGGGTCATTTGAGCTTATTTTGGCTGATGTAACATTAGAATTTATCACATTATCTGTTTGCAGATAAATTTGGTGATGTCAATAAATAATAGTTTGGGGGTTTTTTTGAGAATAATTAGTTACCATACAGTCGCGTAATGAACTTTCGGAGGCTCACTATCCGCCTAGCCTTGAAATCCTTGTATCATTTGATGCGGAGGATGAAATAAAAAAGTGTCAAAGGTCCGCCTGAAGTGTAGCAGTGTTTCTGCCAATTAGATATAACGCTCGCGTGTATGTCTAGGAAGCTCCATGGCACTTGGACGCAACAAATGCAAATCTGTCTGCCTTATAAAATCCGATCTCTGTGGCAGAACATGCCACAGTACAGTGAAACACATACGCAGGTGTTACGTGATGGTCTAGTGGCATCAAGGTCAAATCACGCAGTCAGCTTTTCCAGCCCTGTGGATCTTTTTCTTGAGTACTATAAAGCGCGTAGAAATAAATCAAAGCCACAAACACCTATAGCTACACAAACACAAACACAAACAGATGCAAGAAAACAATAAAACAGGAATAAATGAAATAATAACCATGATTGAAGTGATTGTAGTTTCTGATCCTGACAAAATTCAAAAGATAAAACAAGCCATCGACAGACTTTCGCAATTACAAAGGCGACTCAACCTTAGCATGAACATGCCTACTAGTACTGTACCACAGCTAAAACAACTCCTACGACAGCATGGAGTATACGTACCAAGTCGTACGAGAAAGGCTGACATACTTGAATTATTGAGACCCATATTTATACTGAATCCACCACCACCACTGGTTGTCACGGCAACAGCAATAACAACAACAGCAACAATTACAAATAAAACAATTAAGACAATTTGCACTTGGGCATAATAGCCGAATACCGAGGGGTGCATCAAAAGTCGTCATTCTTGTGGTATTAGACGAGGATGAGCAAAGCCGTCGTCATCGTCTCACCTATGCTATCGCTACTGAAGCGTCTGAGTATGTTCGTGCAAAATCACAGCAACCACAAGTAGCTGACGTTAATTTCAAAATCAATGTGGCGAATTGGAAAATCACGCGGCAATTATTCCACCCACATAAACAAAGGCAAAGATGCTTGACATCTCTTGACAATATTGATTCCTGGAATTGTAGCGGTGTTACAATACTTTGGCAATGCTTAGGTTAAAGAATACATTGTCCTTAGCGCTAATCTGGCTATACCCCTTAGTCGTTACAAAGATGGATTTAAAACTACTACTCCGTAGATTTATAGTGGTGGCGGCGTAATCCTGAACCACAAAGACAGCAGCGCCATCAATGATGAAGTTGGCAGAGGCACCGAACAGATTTTCGAAACGCGGGAGAAATATACCTAGCCAAGATCTTGATGGACTCTCAAAAGATGTGCATAAGTCGAGGTACATTTCCCACCGTATCAGCCGTTTCGTGGATCCATTTACATACCAACACCAAACTGTGTCCCGCCAAGGTCAGTTTTAAATGTAAACACTTTGACAACAGTTGTTTTGAATGGGCATTTTTGTCGGCGCTATATAACATTGTCAAATTTATTGCAGTACAACGAAAGGTGAAAGTCCCGCATATCATCCACGCGGATTTTAAATGCCTGAATGTTTCAGAGGCAGACGCTAATGTACCCATCACTGAAACAAAGATACGAATGCGCCTGATATCGATCAAACAGAGCAAGTCGCAAAACAATTTAGTGGTACGATGTATTGGAAAAAGCCACCAGTCCTTTAAAGTGCTAGCTCGATAAACTCAGATGAGGTGTTTCTCAGATCGATAGAAGATAGGGCAAAACTGATTCGGCAATAGCTCTATTCATCAGCACGTATAATTATGACTAGTGATAATATTCGTGAGTTCTCCGCAGACATTCACTAATGGATTTGTGAAAAAGCTTTCACAGAAGGGCAAAGTCCTTCCACCGATAAAGAGCAAACCCCATCCAACGATGAAACTGAAAGTCCCGGTTTCAAAGTTCATGATCACTGTCACATTACTGATGAGTACAGAGGTGCCGCACACAACGCATTTAATTTGCATCTGAGCATTTACCCAGCGAAACAGACCTCCGTGTGGTGCTTCATAACCTGCGTGGGTATGATGGCCACTTAATAATGCAAACAGTAGCCATTGTATCAAAATCACCGATGAGCGTGATCTCCTACAACATGGAAAAAAATTCATGTTTCAGTTTGATCAATTGCAGTTCATTGATTCGATACAGTTTATGAATTCGTTATTGGACAAGTTAGCGAATGATGTGACGCAAAAAATTTCAAATCACTCTTCAATACTGTCCAACCAATACAGACTTGCTGACGAAGAAAAAGTGTGTATCCCTAAAAGAACATGAACGACTGGAACAAATTTGCTGAAACTCCTTTGCCACCGATCGAAGTGTTTTATCCATCCTGGTCACGTAAAGGTATTTCAGAAGAAAATTAAAAGCATACAAAGAAAGTTCGGTCAGCCTTCGAGCGCAAATACCTCCGCGACTTCCATGACCTGTATCTACGTACTGATGTGTTGCTTGCTTATGTATTTGAGAAATGCTGACATGCACCTGTACAAGCTCGATTCAGCCCATTCATTCTCGTCACCGGGTTGGGATGCATTGTTGACCAAAAACAAGATCGAGCTGGAATTACTCACTGACATTGGTCAACATCTATTTATCGAGGTGAAATATCCATGTTAAGTCACAGATACGATTGTGCCAACAAAGCAAGCGTAGATGGGTATGATCCCTCTGAACCCAACAGTCACACCGTGTAATCAAGAAACAAATAACCTTTATGAGAAGGCGATCATGCAACCACTTCCTTTGCTGCATTTCAGTCAATCGATCAAGCGAACATTGATCTACAAAAGCATGTGCACGAACAGTGACCGCGTATACTTCTTTGAAGCTGATCTGGAGCATTATGAGCATTTACACGAGGCACAACGATTATCCACTGGCCTCAGAAGCGCTGTTTGTGCCCGGTACACGGTTGTTCCCGTATTAGTGCCGATTATTGATGAATCCGTCGGCTGCAAATACACTGAATGTACCAAACTGGTACCAAGTCTTCGTACCAAACACAATTATGTATTACACGTGAGATATTTGCAGTTGAATCTGCGATCGAGTATGCGTGTAACCAAAATTCATCGAGTGCTCGAATTTAGTCAACAAGCTTGGATGGCCCCGTATATTCAGATGAATAGGGACCTAAGCACAAAGGCAACTAACGACTTTGAAAAGAACTTCTTTAAATTCATGAACAATGCCATGGAAAATCTGAGTAAAGGAATTTGAGTCGATCTTGTCCGTGATAGTGGGCAAAACATACTTCGAAGGCTCATTGCTGACCCGGCCTTTAAATCCAGAAAAAAAATCTTTGATGGTGGACTTATTGCCGTTCACAGTAAAACCTCAAAACACAAGCTGACAAAACCAATCAATGTTGGTTCGTCCGTGCTGGACTTGTTGAAGCTGCTCATGTACGAATGTTACTACGACAAGATGAAACCGTTTTATCAGAATCTGGTCAAGATGCTGTACACCGATGCATATAACCACAGACATGGCACAGCCAAGTCTTGTCCACGAATGTTTGATACCAGCGGGTATTTGAAAGGACATTCGTTGTTTAATAACGTCAATAAAAAGGTAGTTGACAAATTCAAAGACGATTGCTAGGGTAAACTAGTTGAAGTGTATGTGGGACTACGACTCAAAATGTACTCGATTATAGTCGGACCCAAAAACATCATAAAAGCCAAATGTGTTCCGAAGGTGATTGTAAGAAAAAAGCTCAAGCATTAACTGTGTCTGGAGCTGAACCTGAAATGTTTCGAGACCGTAGTGAATTCGCACATACGGTTAATATGATCCGATCCAAGAAACATCGTATGGGTGTATATCGATGTGAAGCTTTGGTCCACCAGGTGATGATGGTCCCAATCGGTAAACTGTTGGTTGTCTTGGAGTATCAATCTATTCCAAAATTGGAAACACATCCACGGACCATACCCGGTCAGTGGCACGACGTTGTTGTTCACCTTCCAACTCTCCAGGTGCACATAAATACCGAATAAACTTGTCTCCGAGTGGTTGTAATGGTGCTAGCAATGAAATCATTATCTGAGTAACAGTAACAGCCTTTTGTCGAATAGCATTGGCTGGTTTAATCCAGTCGTACATGTGACTTCATTGTTCAACGTTGCTATGATCAATGGAAGTCGTGCCACCCATTCCTGAGACCGTTCATGGCCTCATCATGTACTCAAATGTGGTCGGACCTCAGAGATCCGGCAAGAACATTAAAAGGCCAAAGGTGTTCCAAAGGTGATTATAGAAAAAGATCTCAAACAGGAACTGTACCGGAAATGTTTTCGAGACCGACGTGAATGTGCACACACAGCACTTACGAGCTTGGTCATCGTGCTATTGTGAACCAACTTACGACTGATACTGGTTAACGTGTCAACACAAATCCTGGAGGCAGTTCCGTAATGGCTGAAAAGAATTGCAAATCCTCTCGCACAAATGCACGGTTGGGAGGATTTTGTTCATCAGATGACGACGGCCCCAATCGGAAAAAAGTTTGGTTGTCTTGGAGTATCAATCTGTTCAGAATTGCAAATATGTCGACTGACCATACCAGGTCAGTTGCACGACGTTGTTGTCCACCTTCTGACTCTCCAAGTGCATACAAATACCGAACAAGCTTGTCCCCGAGGGGTGTAATGGTGCTGAAAGTGAAATCATTTTCTGAATAACAATAACGGTTTTTTGTTAAATCGCATTGGCTAGTTTGAATCCAGTCGTGCATGTGACTTCATTGTTTAATGCTGCTATGACTAATGGAAGCCATGCTATCCACCACCGTGCGCAGTCTTGGCTTTCGTACCACCTTTGACGACCCATCTTGAGATTTGTTCTCCCAATGTTGGATTAATCGCATTAAATCATGTTACTACGACAAGATGTAATAATGACTCCATAGTGTCCTTGATAACTTTGTTAATGCAGCCACGATATCACCGCCGCCAGCCATTTTAAACCGTTTGCGGCTTTCCTGGTGAACGTGAATTATTTTGGTCCACATCGAGCACAAGTTCCGATAATCGCTGCTCGTCCATTATGTGATTGAACTCAAGCTGGATTTGCGGTACGTGTTTTCGCGCGACGTCGCATTCAATATGAATGCATGAAATCGTCAAATGTAGACATTCAAAATATTATTGTCAAATTGAAAGGCGACTTTGCATTAAAAAAATCTGATTGAGTTCACTGAAAATGGTGGAATCGGACGTATGCGTTTATCAAAGACTATGTTGATACTGGTAATATTGCAACAAGACTATATGTAATTAATCAAATCACTAGCGTGCCCGCTCTACCACGTGCAGTACATTCACAGAGTTCAATTCATGGAATATTAATCAAAGAAGGAGAAGAAAACGCTAACCGCTCAACCTTTGTAAATGGTCGACTAATTTTTGGTTCTTTTGCTGGCTTTGATAAACCTAAATCTCACATTTAAAGGGGAACGAGTCCGGATCATACTTGTTTATCATAACTGGAAGTAAAGGTATGTTAGGTCGAATGGGAATATGTGCTTATAATGATCAGGTCCTCTTGCAGGTTTTTGTTTCACAGCAAAAATATCAGGCACGAAACATCCAAGAGATGGCGAATTTTTACACCTTAATCATAGCAAGATCATTAGTCTCCGCCAATGAAATTAAATCGTAAGGAATCAGCGGTTATCCTGACAGGTTCTTAACCATCTTTGTTATCTTTGTTTAAGATTAGATTTTATCATTATTATATAAGTAATGGAATCTGACCGCAGTGATGAAGTTGCGGAATTTACCACAGACGGGTTGCTGGGCCAGCCGGTTGTACATGTCAACATCGATAACAAAAATGGCGTTACCAAACCTTTGTATGAATTGTCGTATAAGTTTGTTAGGGGTAAGTAGAATTTGCCAGTTAGAATGACTCTGATGTATCACTACCAACTTGATGTCAGCTTGAAATAATTGCACGTGCACTGGAAAAAGCTCAAGCGTTAACTGCATCACCAGGTGCAAGAACACTCCGGGATTTCTTTCTTGAATGGCGAAGTGGCATTCACCCCTGTATCCACCCAATTCGACAAAAACGCACTTGTTCGGGTAACAGTAATTGTGCAAAGACTATCGTTAGATGCAAAGGGTACTGGCGTAATCTGCGTGTTTTTAAACGATCGTAATGCCAGACCACCAGAACGCATAATCGCTGGAGATTAAGTATTCGCAAGGCAGAAGATTCTTTTTTATAACTTCATTACATTGGTGTCAGTAAAATTAAATAATTGGTTAGAAGTGCGTGTGTGTGTGTTGAGCCTACTCTGATGATGAGACCGGACAAGGTATGTGATCAGTGGTGCAGATAAAATACGCGATTGTATTATTAATAGAAGAACTATGATGGACACTCAGAAGTACAGCCGTGACAAAATAATCGATGCCGACCAACAGCTGCAAAATGAAATTACCAAGAGAACCGCCCTGATCGTGAAATACAAACGCGCATGAGATTGAAGAGCTTGAGAAAGGAAGTGTTCCAATGAGCAAATACAACTTACATCTTACAAAATCATATGTTAACATATTTTTATCAAGATTTTTACTTAGTTGAAATTACAATCAATACATCTTCGTGTATAACTTAACAAGGTCATCTAACAAATAAATTAATGGGGGTTAATAGTATCCATCTATTTTGTTGGACTTTAAAAATTTATACTTGTCTGCCATGATGGTCGGTGTAGGAATCAGATACAAAACTATAGAGTAGATCACCAGATGAGCTTTACTTGCGGCAATGGTGCAAATTGTAGTATTTCTGATGCATCTTTTATTATCATTGGAGAAAAGATATGACAATGTTCCACTTGTTGACATGTCGTGAAGAGTTAACTCCCTTTGCCAATACACAGTTTCTTGCATCCAATTGAGCTCCACTGGAAAAGCAGCAGGCAGGGTGAACAGACTTTTTGTCCGAGACCTTATTTTCACAAAATAACTGTTCCTACGTAGGCTGAAAAAACAATGTCAATAACGCTAAACCGAACCTTCTAACAAACGGATAATAAATCGTTTGGGTTAGCTCATTTTTGTTATTTTATTTTTGACGTTTTGTTTTTATTTTATAGTGCGTTTAGTTTACTCGCCGGGTCAAATAATTTTGGTTGGTTCACCCTGCCTGCTGCTATAAATTAAACAATTATTATAAATATTATTAATAATGAATATTGGAGAACCACATTCAGCTAAATTCGCTAGAGAGCGATTAGAGGCAATTAAAAAATATTTACCTGTTCGTGATTCTGTCAAGCAACAACTACAATCGCGTCAGGATTCTCACGTTGAATTTGAAGAGGATACAAAACAATTATTTAAACCTATTACAGAAACCACTAAAGGTCTTCTTCCTACGTTAGAGAAAACCGCTGAAGCAACTGGAAAAATAGCAGAAAGAATTAAAAAAAACAAAGAAGATTCTACGAGAACTTCCAGCCGAAATAGCTGCTGCTCAACCAATGCAAGAAATACTTGAAGGTATTGACCAAGCTCGTGCTGAAATAGGCGATATAAAAGATCGTATACCGGAATCAGAAAAAGAACCAGAAGCAAGAGCCAGGGTTAATTTGGTTGGTAAGTTACTATTGAATTTATTAGAAAAGCCGAAGATTTAAAATTAATTGAGATTGCTGTAAGAGATTATTATAATAGAAAACAATTTTTAAAATCTGACTTCGCTGATGATCCCGTAAATGAGGATACTTGGCACAAATGGATATTTCGCATATATTATGGCGTTAATCAAATTCGAAAAAATGATCCAAATTTTATTGACTATAAAAATAAGATAGATAACTATATTGCACAACAACAACGATCACCAATACTATTATCACCACTATCACAACAACAATTATCGCTACGACAACGACAACCAGTCAGAACAATAAGTGAGGAAGAACGGCAAGACGCTCCGCTTAGTACAGAAACCGATGGGATAAAGAACAAAAAGAAAGATATGAAGAAGAAAAAAGGAGAAAAAAAAAGAGAAAAAGAAGAAGAAAAATATCTTTTTGAACATTATTTTGGTAAACCTTCTACTGGAAGCGGTCTTTCTACTGGAGGTAATCTTACTCCGTGTCCTAATAATGTCCTTGCTGATGTTGATCGATTAGAAATACTCATCGGAGGAAAACGAGCTGGTAATAATTCTCCAGAAATAATTAATGAAGCAGCTGATATTTGCAGACGGTTATTTACAGGCGGTATCATGGACGTTGATGTTTATCAGTCTTTTATTAATGAAATTGCCGATGACTACTACAGTGACTGAGTATGTAATTAAATACAATTACTATAATAAAATGATCGTACATAGTACTCAACGTGGACCAACCATGGTTAGGGTAATAAATTCACGATTACCAGTATACAAAACAATCTACGGAGATGGACTAGGTGATGTTGTTCAGGGTCTATTTAGAAGGATAGCCCCAAAAGCAATACCGATTGCAAAGCAACTGGGAATGAAAGCTATTGATGTTGTTCGTGAAAAAGGTATTGGTGCCGTGGGTAATCTCGTAAGTAAAGCATTTTCAGCAATCAAGGATAGACTAGCACGATTAATACGACGAAAATCTCAACCACCAGTAAAATTACCTAGCACTGAAGTAATGCCAGCGAATATTAGTAAAAAAATAAATCAAGCTGCGAATCAAAAACTAGCAGAGTTGGCTAGTGTACCAATGTCAGAAAAAGAAAAAAATATAATCGCTAATCTGATAGCAGGAAGTGGTCTTCGTGTTAGACGATAGCAAATATAATAAAGATGTTCAAGCGCATATCTGATCCCGCATTTGACATGGACGCACCAGTACTCAAGGATGAGTCTGTGCGTGATTATCAATATTATTCTTATGACGCTCGCATTCCAGATCAGCGTGGACGAATTGAACTACAAGTTCAGGATACAAGTAGGTATTTCTTACCCGCTGAGGCATTTATTGAAGTAGAAGGTGAAATTTAAAATATCGCTAATCCTGCAGTACCAGTAGCATATGGAGACAATGTTAGTGTCGGTTTTGTTAATAATGGTATCATGGCGTTATTTGATAGCGCTATGTATATGATTGACGGAAAAAATATTGAATCAATTCAGAAAGACGTTGATGTTGCTACAACAATATTGGGTTTAGCAAGATACAGCGACGATTATTCAAGATCGGCTGGCCCGTTTGTAAAAGATACTTCTAATTCTCCAGAGTATCAACAATATGAAATAGGACAACCAAGAAATTTTGCCAGAAACGCCAACGCTGATGTACAAAGTATGATTATTAATGTAGATGCAGATTTCAACTTAGGATATAGATCACGTCGAGCAATGTTGCGTGGTGGAAGAAGAGCATTTTCATGTGCCATTCCACTGTCACATATTTTTGGATTTTGCAGAAATCTCAGAAAAGTCATTTTCGGAGCTAAGCATACAGTTGTACTTGTACGAAAAGCAACCGACGATGATGCAATCTGGCGACCCCCCGGTGTTGATGCAGATAAAGTAATTCTGACAAAACTTTCATTATGGATGCCAGTAATGACTCCATCAATATCTGAAGAAGATCGTCTACTCTCTTTTATGAATCAAGGTGGTAAATCAGCGTTGTCATGGCTGAAAATGACCACAGATTCTATCCAGAGTAATATTAATGGTTTATTCACGTGGCAAATAGCTTCTCAGCAAGGTGTTTCTGCACCACGACATATATTTATTGCATTTCAAGATGCTGCACGAGTAAACAGTCAAAATCACAGTATTATGATATTTGACAATCTTGGTGTTTCCGAGGTTTCGTTGAGGATAAATGGACATCAAGAACCATCTGAGGATATTTTACTGAATATTGAACAAAATCATGTAGCACGTGCATATCACCGTCTAATGACGTTCATGGGGCGTGATCAAAATATTGATACTGGTTTACAAATATCACAACTGGATTTTACAACCTTATATCCAATTTATTACTTTTCGCTCGAACATTTAGATTTAACCAGACAATCTGTAGTCGATATACATTTTCGAGCTCATGTTAATAGAGATATTGGAGCTGTTGCCAATTACAGAGCAATCGCTGTTATACTCAGCGATAAATCAATGTTACTTGAAGGTGCTGGTGGACGAATGAGAGTTGTTGATGCTCCAGTAGAAAATATGTAACACGTAATTAGATCATCTATGATAATTATAATGTCGTATAATCACGTTAGAGTTAATCTGACTCCTGGTCAGATTAAAAGGTTACAATCAGCATCAAAAGATAACTGTGGAATAAAAATATCGCTAAAGAAAGAACAGATGAGCAGTTCAAATAAATTATCTCTTACAGAACGTCAGCTCAGGCATTTCAATGAAGCCAAAAAATCAAATAAAGGTATAAAACTTAATCTTTCTGCGGGTGCCATTAAAGACATCGCTAAGACGGGTGGTATATTTTCACTTCTTGCTGCTATAGCAGCATTAGTAGCCGCTGCAGCCCCAGCTGTTGCAAAAGCAGCTGCATTAGGCGCTGTTGGAACCGCTGCTGGAATAGCATTAAAGAAAGCAACGGGTCAGGGAATCATGCACGCGGAGAATCTAAAAAAAAGATCACGGGCAAAACAACACGGAAGACGTCTGATAGCACCAAACGTACCACAGCCGGGCCGTCTAAGATTATCAGGCCCAGCATACGGTCGCGGTCTAAGATTGCCAGGGACCCCACATTCATGGTACGGAAAAGGCCTAAGATTACCAGGGACAGTTTACTAATATCTCCTATGTCCAATTTTGATTTACTCGATGCTGCTAAAAAATTAAAAATAAAAAGCTTCAGAGGTGTTTTTATGCGTGATCAGTTACCAAAAAAACCAAACAATATTGAAACCGGTATTATTAATCTCGATAAAAACTCTGGCCCAGGCACACACTGGGTTGGATATGCAATTGATCCACGTGAAATTATTTATTTTGATTCATATGGATCAGCTCCACCAAAAGAATTCTTAAAGTATGTTAGCGGCGATCAAAGTACTCCAATATGGTATTCAACGCTACCAACACAAACATTAACTGATCCACCAATATGTGGTCGAGAAGTACTTAACGTACTTGATGCTGTATCAAAATCAACAGAACCACCTCACAAAGTTGTGCATGAATATACTACGTTGTCACATTTAAACAGACATTAGTAAATATAATGGTAGATATTTACGGAAGATCTTCTCGTGGTAAAGCTCAGCAGCAAGCTGATTTATCTAAATACGCAACTCTCGATCAGCTCAGAAATGAGATTGACGATTTATTAAATATTACAAGTGTTGATCAAAATGATGTAGTTGTTTTTCAGGATAAAGAAGGACGATTAAAAACTAGCAATATACAACTGCCAGATGTACTTATACGAGTTCCTAATGCGGTTGTTAATAATATCGTTTCTTTTACTGATCAGGGTAAAATACAAGATTCCGGTACGTCAGTCACCGATTATATTAAGAAAGCTGGTGATTCATTCACGGATTACATTATCATGAACCAAAATAAAATTACAGGTTTTGGAAATCCAACCGCAGATGCGGACGCTGCAACAAAGAAATATGTCGACGATCAAGAATCTAAGTACGTATTAGTCAACGGCGGTATAATGCGTGCATTTCTCAACATGAATAACAATGATATTAATAATCTCAGAACACCAGAATCTGATTTTGATGCTGCGACGAAGAAATACGTCGATGATAAGGAAATTCCTCTAAAAACAATCAATGACGAAATGACTACACTCAGTGCTACTTTTTCTAGACATGTAGAAACGTTCTTAAATTTTCGTAGAAACATAAACAAAGCCATTAAAGAATTTTTTGGGGAACAACCAACCGTTGACATAAAACTAGCCGACGTTAACATGAAACTCAATGATATTGTTAGTGGAATACCTAATATTGTTCAAAAAACTAATCTGATTAAAATTCCACACGGACAAATTAAAAATATCTGTATATATCAGGATTAACAACATGGTCACAGCAAAATAACACTATCAAATATACCGCAGAGGTTACTGGTGTTTATAGACTGTCTATCTTCAGCTCTGCAAAGTTTAAAATTTATAATTCAACTTTTCCGTGGCGTCATTCAACCGATGCTTTCTCTGGAGTTGTATCTATAGTGTTAAATGATAAAATAATTGAATAATCGTTTTTTCTAAAACTTAAAGGAAAGAGCCGGTGGTAAAAAAAAAAAGGTGAGGGTTTCTAAATTCTGGAGCAGCATCATAAGACCATGATTTGACATACCATACATATCTATTTGGAAAACGCTTCTTAGCCTTTAGCTTCGTATTTTTTATAGGTATCTTTTTCAGAAAAGTCAAGTACATTATATTTCCCAGAAACAAAAGTACACCGTTGGCATCTTTTCTGGCAGGCCATAGTTCATTGAAAAATACCGTTTATATGTCCTAAATGAAAGTAAATTCAGTCTGAATAATATAAGATTTTGCAAGTGGAAATAAAGATCCAACAAGAGTCTCGTCAGCTTCGCAATAAAAACAACATATTAATGTCAAGGTTTATTCTTATTATTTATTATTTCCTTTTCTTAGTTTTTTAACGATGTATAAATAATCTGCAAATAACAAGACATAACCATAACTATATCATAAGGCACTTACAAAATTTGTTCGGAACTTTTATTCAAAAGAATGCTATCATATTCTTTAAATTTGAGTCCATCTATTGTGGCACAAAATAAGGTTCCTCAAATGTGCACTTACATTGCCTTTCGAATCAGAGCTTCTGTATTTGTCAATATAATGAAAAAGGTAATTGCCTTATTAAACATATTTAAATTTTATAGCAATGGTATGAAAGGTTTCCGAATACACTATTATATTATAAGACCCATATACATTTATATCTTGACAACACAAGTAGCATAAAAATTACATAAAATTTTGTGATTTACAGTTAGGTTTCATTGATTAAATGTCTTTTAATGAAGTATTATAAAACCAAACATAAACAAACAAACAAACAAACAAAAATACTTTGGTGAATGCTTTTTTAAAGTTTTTTTTTTCCTTTAATTTTGTTTGGTGAAAATAATTGGGGGTGGGGCTGATAAATTCGTATTCATTGGTAAGTAAGAACGATCAATTTAAATTGACAAGGATCCTAAATACCACTCAAATTTATTGCTTCTATGAAATGCACACTGCATTTTATTGCGTTTGCGTACGTAATTCTTCCTCACGCGCTCACATACATACATACATACATACATACATACATACATACATACATACATACATACATACATAAAGTTGTTACGTACAGGCTCGTACAAAAGTAACAAAAGAAAAGAGTGAAGCCAACAAGCTTTGTAAGTTTTAACAAAATAATTTATTTCCCTAGAAAACAAGGTAAAAATATGAAATAGAACTTACGGTTTTGAATATAATCAAAAAATTAATGCTAGAATTGAAAAATATAAGTCCTATCACTAAACAGTTCTAATTGAATCCAGGTTCGAATCTCGATGAAGTTCCAATATGGAAGGCGATGACGTCAGATGAGGTCGTTGTACTGGTGGCAACAGTTCGTCGTTGAATCAATTTATATTGTTCTGTTTAGAATTCCAGAATAAAGTTCCACTAAACGTCTTTGTCCCTGAATTTTTATAAAGAAAAGCACTTGTTTTTTTTTCCAGAGAATATAAATTATTAAATCCACAAAATATAAGAAGTCTAAATCAACTGGCATCAACATAAAAAACACACCTTGAGCTCTAAAGGTGTAAAATACGACTGGCAAATCTACTAGAAATCGTCTGTCTTAACCCACGATTTTAGATATCCTGGTTGTTCACGTGACGGGACTACGTGATCACTAATTTGAACAGCGCAGTAAAAAAAATTCCATTTAGCACGTAGCTTAGAATAGCCCTATCAAAGAATCAGATTCTCACGCTTGAAAGAAATAAAAAAGAAAGGCTACTTACAACTTAGCTAACACATGGGCCGAACATGACCTTGGTAATAGCCAATCGTTTTCATTCAATGTTTACAAACGTCTCAACCAAGGTGGGCTAAAAATAGTGATAAAGCAACCTTTTACGTTCTAATCAGGTCAACACAGAGAAGTGAATTTTCCGAAAAAAGATTCAAATCCAGTGAAAACTATCATTACAATAAAATGTAATGAAACAAAAATAAAATAAAAAAAGAATTTAAAACTAACACACAAGTAATTAAATTATATATACGTAACAATTTTTTTTAATACTTTTATCCATAACTGAGGGTATGAGTTGGACCTACATATCTAATGTCACGCAGGATATACATATTTACTAAGTTTG
>JAECUM010033204.1:0-48319 GCA_016617855.1 Megalonaias nervosa
TGATAGCCTATCTACACCTTGGCATACTGAGCAAATATTTCTGTGCTTCAGGTCTGTGAATTTCATTGGATGCCGCAGCAAGCCACTGCATTCAATCAAAATTAAGTCGTTCTGATTTGAACACTGTTCCTACATGATCGAGACAAAGGGAGCACACCACTTGAATGGACTAAATAAATAAGCAATTTCCCACTGCCAGTCTGTGTTTGCACAAATACCTTTCACTCAAATAAACCTGCAATGGTGTCCCTCTGGTACATAGTCAAACTTTCAATGTTAAACTTGCAAAGTATGCTTTTTAGGTCAATTGCCTCCACAATTTTCAGCATGTAAAATGCACCATGGTATTGGTCAGTTCGTATTACATACTAAGGGAGGCAACTCATGACATCCAATAGATGTTGCTAGGACAAAGCACCAATATATCTGTTTGATCTACCAAGGTGTAGATAGGGTTATCATATCGGAACCTTAGCTAGCGAAGATGGCAGGTAGTCTGTTTGGGAGTAATTTTGTTATCTTGTCAATGATGAGAATGGCATATGAACAGATGGCAAGTCTATGTCTGTTTGTAATCTGCATATTGAAATAGAACCCAGATGTCAACACATGTACAATGGCACTAGGCTACCACTAACAAACCTAATAAATATGAGAGACCGTCAAGTTCATAACTGTATCAATAATGTATCATGTTGTAGACTGTGTATCATGTATCATGAATCATATCAATACATGCCAAACTGTCTGTTTTTGGTATATTATAATACAGCACAAATATAAACTCTCACTCACAACTTCTGATTAACATATATACTCCCCTGCTCAAATACATTAATATGGTATTTAGTGTACAAATGCATATTTTTATTCACAGCATTTAGAAATTCAATCAGATCATGAACTGAACTTTATGTCATCATGATCTATATATCTCCCAAAGAGCACAGTCATCTTATTGCTGTTTTATTATCAATATAATAACTGCTTGATCTATGCTTGTCTAAGTTTTTAGTATCCCTCTTCAATGCAGTGATCAGGTGTGCAAAGAAATGGTAATTAAATTTCTGAGAACAACATTCATGTGTAATTAACTGAATGGGTATTTTCAGTATCAACACAAGTACCATGAATGGCACAGTACATACCCACCTGTTTAATAGTCTTTTATATAGATAACTGAAATGTTTATGGAGAAACCATTTATCTTTTTTATTAATCAGTTACCTTGATAGATGACCTTTAGATACCAAAACCAGATGAGTTTTTTAATTTCCTCTAACTGCAAGCTATCCACAATGTTCATTCCAAGTCTGTGATGCAAAACAAATGTTACTGTACTGTGTAGAAATCAGTGACCATGAAATCTGACCCTTGACCTCAAAATCAATATACTTTTTCCATCTCCAGTACAAGTCACAAAATTCAGTTGATGTACATGATATAGAATTGATGTTATTGTGCAGAAACAATTTTTATTATTTCATCTGCAGTGACCTTTATATGCAAGCTTTTGAAGCTGAAAAAAAAATAGCATGTAAGCCAGCCACAAAGTTTGGTAACTGTAGATGGTGGAGTACAAGAGTTACTGTGCAAAACCCAATTTTCTTCTTCCAGTCACAGTGATCTTGACCTTTTGAAAAAGAAATTGATAGGGTTCTTTCCTACCACAAGTGGAAGCCAACAATTTGAGTTCTTGACTGTGCAAAAATGAGCTTCAATGGACATACTGATGAACAACCTCATACCATTAAGTATTCCGCCTTACTAGGGGCAAATTCCTCCAAAAGACAACAAATCCAATAAATATCAGAAGATGTGCAATTGTGTTTCACTTTTGATCAAGTGTGAATTCAATTTTTTTTTTAAAAACTGAGGTTTTTGTTCTTTTTAAAGAGATAGCACAAGATATCACCTGTGTCCTTAAGATTTTGCTTTCTCCTAATAAATGGACAAACTTTAAAGGAAATGAATGCAACTGTAGTTATGAATTTAAGAATAAAAATAAAACATGAATACTTCACACAATATAAAGTATTAGTTAAATGTCACTGACATTATGTTCATGTTATCCCAAATTTGATTTGGAAAATAAAAACTGTGTATTCATTTGCAAAAGCAATGATGTGGGTAACACGATATCCCAGAGTTATCTCTCTCAATGAAATACATCAGTATATTTCCTTCTAGGGTCATAAACAGTAAGCTAAGTCCACTTCATCAACACTGGCTCAAGTCTGTGGTTCATGGCTGATGCAAATCCTCAGAAAGCAAAGTCTGTAAATGCATTCTCCACACAAAAGCCATCAGAACACTGGGAGAAACATTTGAGCAACTTTTTTCAATCCTCTTGACATGCACAGAGAAACAAAAAATCATGATCTGTATAATAAGTATAATTGGTAAATAACTCCCATTCAACACAAACAATCTTTTTATAAGGTGCAGTGACAGCACTGATTTTAAGATGGCAATCGTGTTATGATATGTTTAGCACAGTTTTCATATAGGCCAACTAGCCATCATATGTAGGGCTTTAGTGAAAATTCCATGTTAATATGACCATCTATTTTGGAATAATACAATAAGATTGTCAAGATGGCCAATATGGAAAAGATAGTGGAGGTCAGATAAACACCATTTACGTTTAAGACCACAGGCAATTCCATATTGTAAAATGTTCAGGAAAAGTTCAATGCTGCTGAAACAATGTAATCAGGAGAAGTAACAATAACAAGATTTTTAAAATGGGCACTTTGGTGGCCATGCTTGATATCTGAATTGCACAATTTTCATTTCAGACAAACTACATCTCAGGATGAGACTAAGTGGCAAGGTTCATGACTTTCCTCAAAGTAGTTCTGAGGTAGTGATAATAAACAGCTCTAACAATTGCCAGACAACAGACACCACACGCAGGGCTATCAAGCATCTCTTATGAACTAATCTTTAATACTGAAATAAGGATCATGAAGAACTAGGCATCATAACACTTCAAAGTAATGATGCGCCCACATTGCAAGTTTGATGAAAATAAAGTGGATTTTTTTCTTCATATAGTACGGTAAAAAAGTAGATGCAAATGGATTGCGACAACTGACAGAGACCAAACAATCAATACTAGTACCACTGCTACTAATTTCCTAATGTTCAGAGGATTATCCAGTACATTTATAAGACCTATTCTGCCTTGTGGCCCTTGATGACATCACATACGTTCAACTGCCCTTCAGGCCAATGAGGCCAAAGACAAGTGAACTTAATAAAATAATCATGTATATGTGCACATGTATGTGTTCCGACTTACTTTTAAGCTGTTTCAGTCCATCACTCTCTGGTCTTCTCTTTCGATCAGTTTCTGAAGAAGCAAAACAGAACATTTCTGAAACTAAAAATTCAATGTTTAAATGCCACAGAAATATTTTTCTCTGGACAAAATCTTCTGGATTTTTTTCAGTTTTGCTATCTGTAATGTTCACATAATATTTTGTCATGCCAGTTGTTATTTTGTTTAAAAATTTAACACAGTAATCATAAGAGTACTTCAAATGAACATGAAGTTGGTGCCCATGGACCATGCTGTTTATGTTTTGTAAAATTACTATATTTTTGTGGTAAAATTAGCAAAGCAAATCTACAGACCATGCATGATCTATCCAAGAGTAAGCTTCAAAATGTTCCAATGTAATGCACCACTTGTTAGAGAAAAAATATATCTGGATTTATAAGCTTACTACTGCATACAATTTACCTATAAGTATCCTTCATCCAGAAAAGATTTTAAATTCCTATTAGAAACACCATCTAAAGGATTTTTGGAAGTTATGAATAATAATAATAATAATAATAATAATAATAATAATCCTATGATTCAATTGAACTGGAAAGCATTTCCTGCAGCTGACACATTTTACAGTTTTAGAAAATTTCTTTTCTCAGTCTCAAAACATCTTTTCATTATCTGTCAAATCACATGAAGAATTCAAACCAACAAAATATGAAGAATGTTCCAAATGTTTGAAAACTGATTACAAACAAGAATTACTTGAAGGGACCAATGCTCATATAGCTGAAAACAATCTTTAAGAATTAAAGATTAGACCACTTCTTCTCTCTTACTGAGTGTTGAAACTATCCATAATATTCTTCAGCAATAACAAGATGTTTAAATAAGTTGGTGTGGTTGACGTATTGGATGTCAGCTTAGCACCATTTTCATTTGGAACCAGCAAGGTACCATACAAAGTCTTCAGGTGGAAATCCCATATTAATGAGTTTGTTTTGCTGGAATAATGACAATATGATGTTAAGGATGGATGCCGTGGTGGCCATATTCAATATTAGATTGGTACCATATCTATTTTGCACCAACTAGACCCCAAATGATGTCTTTTGCTGACAGCACTGTGTCATTTATGACCTGCCATTGAGGAAAAGTTTTGATAAGATTTTCAATATGGCCATTGTGGGTGTCATACTAGGTGTCAGAAAAGCATCATTTTTATTTACAACTATCTAGACATCATCATAATTTTTTAAATGAAAACCTCATGCTGATATGACCATTTATTGTGGAGAAATGGTGACAAGATTTTCAAGGTGGCCACTGTAGCAGGCATAATGAATGTCTGAATGGCACCATCAGGACCAAGTAGATATCAACAGAAGTTATTTAGTAAAAAATCCCATGTTGATATGACAGTTAAGTCAGGAGGATTAATGATAGCATTATCAAGGTAGCCACTTTGATGGCCATAATGGACATCAAATGGGCACCATTTTTATTTTGGACCAACCATGCATCAGAATAAGTAGTCCTTTGGTGCAAACCCCATAGCAACATTACTTTTCATTCAGGAGGTCTGAGGTAGCAATAACAAAATTTTCAAGATGGCCACTGTGGCATATATTTTGAACATCTGATCAACACCATTTTCATTTCAATCAAGTAGACATTATAAGAAATCTACTGGTGAGAACTCCATGTTGGGATGGCCATCTATACTGCTTCTACAATAACTTGCACACAATGGCATCCAAAGACATCAACCATACTATAAGCAAGGGCGCAAATTACCGAGATCTATAAAAGAGTAATCAAGGGATGGAAATTGACAGAAGAAGGCAAAAGTATGGGTATGTGTGTGTGGCAGGTTATGTTGTTGAATACTCATTTTATAATCTGTTAGGGATATTTAATTTGTATTGTATGCTTGACCTTTGTCCATGATTGAGGATACAGTTTTAGTGTGTTCCTGACTTTTGTCATGTTTATAAGTTATAAATAGGTTGTTTACTGATATCTGAGTTCAAGGTCTAGCCTTATTTACAAATTTAGAATGTTCTGGAGGAGAACTTTTGACCCACGTCCTGGTCATTTTGTCTCGTGTCTTGGATTTATAGATAAGGTTGTAAAAAACAATTATTCACTCCTGTCTTAAGATCAGTCTGTGGGATTATTTTCAGTTGTGTTCAGATATAATCTGAGAGTAATCACTTATTTAAAAATTATTCACTGGAAGTACAAACTGCTTATTGAACTTTTTGGACTAAGACATTATTTACTGATCATTGTGAATTCATTCAAAGACATCCTGGATTATATCATTGGGATAATTCAAGACTGTCAGTACATCAACCTATTCAAAATTATTGGTACATCAGCACATTCAGTATTAGAATTCAATGGAACACTCTATACTTTTGGACTTGTGATAGAACTGCTAGGATTATTTGGGATTTAATCCTTAATACTGTAAGCTCCTCTTAAATTTTCACTTTTTAACTTAGAGAAATAAGTTTACTTGTTGATTTTACTAAACTTGTTTGTTTCACTTCTTTTTGTTACTTATTTTCAGACCACAGGGTAGTAACAGAAATCATGTGAAATTAACTGTGAATAAATATCTCTTTATGATGATGTAGTTTGTTCTTTTTATAAATTACCTCCAATTTCAGGACAAAATATTTTGAAGAGATTGTTAAAATCATTCCACATTGTTTCCGTACACTTACCATGTGTAATGCTAAACACAATCTACATTACTTCACTGCTTTTTGTGCTGAATTAGATATGTTCTAGTTTTATTATTTATTCAAAATGACACCAGATATCTTTTTCAAAAATGACTGATATTCATTTTGAAAAGCAACAAAGTTGAAACTTAGATACAGTTACAGTAGAATGTAAAACAATAAATTCACAAATGTTAATCGTTACCACACATGAATTTAATGGGATGAAAAGAGTTTTTTAAACTTTTGATCTTGCTTCACCCATTATGAACCCTATCTATGATACAAAGCTTTTCATTCACACATTACAACCTTCAATTGGTTCCTTTACTCTCCAAGATCACATCAAATGATTAGGATACATTACTGATTAAAATGTACATTTTAAGGATGTCAAGTACATAATATAGAAACCATGTTCAATTAGTCAATAAATGGACCAATTTTGAGACATGATAGTGACCACAATAGCTTATGCAAACAGGATTTGCATACCTTTGAACTATGTTATTGCATCTCCCTTACTTGGTTTGATACAAAGACATATTTACCGTGAAGAAAACAACAAAGGTCTCTTTAATCAATTTTTACAATGCCACAAACATTTTCTCAATTTGTAGATCAAAACACAGCCGGCACCTAATTAGGTTCTCACAGAAGTACTCATGGGTATTGATGTGATGGTCAATTGACTCTTTGCATGTTTTAACAGAAAAGATGCCACAATTATAGTGTTTACACTAAAACAGAATTAAAGCATTACAACATGAATTTCACCTGACAAGACTGATTTAAATGGTGTTATTTCAATGTTGCCACCTGTTAGCATTTACCAGAATGTTTCATTGACTGCTACTTTGCCAAATACATGTATTATTATTTAGTGTATTTAGAAAATATTTTTCTAATAAAATATAACGATGTGATTTCTTTTTAAAATGTATGAACTCATGATGTTGACTGTAACATTTCAGGCATTAATCACCATTTTCAATGATAAAACAAGCAATATATCATGGTTTCATTTTTAATACCAATTCTGATCGTGATTTTCTTCACAATCAACATATAGCAGCCATTTGTTTAATATCTTCTTTATTTTAAAAAGGGGATCCATGCCAGACACTGCATTATAAGTGGGTTTGAAAGTTGTCAGGGTGCAAGTTATCAGGGAGCAGTGTATTCAGAAGGAGTAGTGATAAGAGTTTAATAGCCACTGTGGTGGCCATATTGGATATTGGACTAGCACGTTTCATTCAGGACCAACAAGACATCATATGATATCTTTGTGTAAACCCCATGTCAATATGACTTTCCATTTAGGAGAAGTAGCAATTATAACAATATTTTCAAGATGGCCACTGTCATAGCTATACTGGATGTCTAAGTAGTACCATTTACATCTAGAACCAGCTAGACAAGGGGTGGGAAAATTCTGGCCTGAGACCTGGTTTTATCCCTTAATTGATATTGTTGGGTGTTGCTTTATAAATCACTTGTCCAGCCAGTACCCTGGAGGAAGATGCCTAATGCCTTAGCTAGACCACGTGATAAAATGTGTGTAAAGTTTCATGGCAATCCTCCAAGTACTTTATGTGAAGTAGCAAAAGTCAAACTTGTGCTAATGGATGGATGAACAATGGATGACTGACAACAGACTATCCCATAAGCTCTTCTGGTCTATGACCACTAAAGCTAACTATAAACAAAGTGAAAAGTGAAATCTGGTTTGCTGGAATGAAAAGCTAATTGAAACTCTTTACTGTCTTGTGTTAAAAATTGAAGTCTGAAATCATGGATGTCAAAACTTCTCCAGGACATTTATGATTTTCTGTGGAAAATGTGCTAAATCCCAGTGAAAACACATTATTCCATGAAATATAAGGGTCTGGAAGCACAAAATATCTACTGACAGTAATGAAATAAAACTGGTACATGTGTTACTTTCAAGCCCACTGCTGCATACAATACATCCATAGGTAGGATCACATGACATTCTGGTTATTATTTCCAGCCAATCAGCTACATGGATTTTCTTAAAAAGAGTATTTAATTTCTTAAACTGGGTACTTAATACTCTATCACATAGCTATCACATAGTGGTTCCATAGCTCACACAAGGAGTAAAGGTGCTTCAGTTGTTAGCATGCTAGACTCAGATCAAATGGGTGTGGGTTTGGAAAAAACATGGTTAAATATCATGGTGTGCCCTTGGGCAAGGCACTTTACTTTGATTGCCTTGGCACTAAATAACCTACATGTGTTGCTGTGCCATAAAACACCAAACCAAATCAACAAGCTCACATAATAATAACTTGTATGGGAACAAATGCTATATGGTATTGCTTTGCTTTGTACAAAACTGTAAAAGAAAATTGTCAATAAATAATGAAATATATCAAATGTTGATCAATGAGATTATAGGTAAATGCCTATTAAAGGTAACTGTATAAGAAATAAGTAAAATCTATAAGTTTTGTCAAGTGAAAATACATTTTCCATTTGCTCTTCAAAATTCATTGTCAGTGCAATTATAAGTTATGTACCTTGTTCTATTTGAATATGAAGAGTTAATCAACTGCTATCGTGATGCAACTGAATTTGTGAGAACCTAATTATGTGCTAACTTAGCAATTAACTGACTTTATTTAGATAAATGTTGAGAACTTAATGGCCGTTCTACATGATGACACAAGCTAATTAACCACTGTCTCCAGCTGATTAAAATACATGATGCCACAGTGTTTTACAACTGAAGCCCCTAACTTGTCTCCATAATTTGAACTGTCTGTATATAGGGAAATATGTCCCAAAAGAAGGCTCTGTTCCCATTACATTTGCACCGAAAAATGAATGTATCTGTTGATGACTTTTCAAACTAGCAAATATAAATACGTTGTGAAGTGTTGATAACCAGAAAGTGATTTGGAAATACTGAATTGTGCAGTATTTGCAGATTAATATTTGCTGCTTCTAGGTGATGTCAAAAGCAAAATTCAGAAGGTGGAAAAAAGTTTGGCTTGTTGTGAGGTCAAAAGCAGATGCCAGAAGGTGGAATAAAGTTTGGCTTTGAGAACAGAGTGTTTGGTGTTGGGACTAAAGGTGACATCCAACGTGGGATTAAATAAATCAGAGGATAGTCTGCATAATTACTAAAGAGCCAATTTCACTTGTTTTAGATAAAGTGATTATCATTCATCCCTACACAGAGGCATTTTGAACAGGAAGTTCTAAATAACTGAAAGGGTGAGGGCTAAAATGCTACCCTATTATCAGCCTGCATCAATTTTTGCAGCACGTCCTTCGGTATGGCAATTTACTCCAAATGCCTCAGTACTCAATAATCTACTTACATTGCTGTGCCATAGAACTACAAACAAAATAAAACCTTTATGCAGGGTGTTACCTGCCAAGTTTAGATGAAATTAATTATTGGTTTGAAAGAAGTTCAGAATATCAGCTGTTGACAAACACAAGATGGATGACAAATGGCAGAAGCAGGATCACAACATAAACTCAATTGGGTTTAAAATCACATGAGCTAAAAACCAACCTATGCCCTTATTTATGGCAACTCTTTCCTCCTCTTCTTCCAGTATGTCTTTTAAATCTCCTTGTTTGGCCAGGACCAAACATTCCTTAAACTTTTCATAGGTTTCCTGATCCCTTTGCTGAATCCGTTGTATAAGCCCCTTTTTCTTGTCTGATGGTGCTCCATCATCCTACAAAAAAACACAATGGAATCACTATTAAGTGATTTTGAATTTGTAATTTAAAAACAAACTGCATAAAAATTAAAACAAGTCCAGGCCTAATGAACAAAACTGAAATATGGACTCAGTTTGTCTGGAAATAGACCAATCAAAGTTCTTGTCATGTCGGTTTTACTGAATGAAGTCATAGTAAATGATCCATTTTGCATTACCCAACAAAAACTTTGTGTGAAGCCAAGGTGAAGAAACAATTTGCCAAGGTTCTCTGTGAGCTACTGGGATGGAATTAGAAGTGGCATTTTACCCATGAAAGGCACCAGTCAATTAGAGATAACATATGACTGTAACAGAATGCTGCCTATTGAGCAAATAAAACAAAAATGCTCCAGGAGCAGCAGACAACCACGAGTGAAACTGATTGTATACTGGAAGCAGTACTGGCCACCAGGGCAGGGCAGGGCAGCCAACCCTGCCAAAAACCAAATCCAGTGCCATGACAACAGGTCACACCAACCTTGCATAGACCACCCATAGAACTACCCATTATGCAGTACTGCCTGTTTCAAGGGCAGAGTTACATACCAATGCCTGAGTGTATTCTGTTATGATCAATGTAAAAAATACAAACAATATTTCTAACATGGGCATTTTGGAGGATGCCATGGGTCACCCAAAAGCATCATGTACACAGCCACAAGGCAGCACTCAAAGCTACAGCACCACTGGTCTGTAACATCTGACCAGATCTGCACGCTGCTGATCCCATCCTGTCAGGCAGTGGGATGATGCAACTGCTGATACACCTGCTGATGTATTGGATAAAATTGGACAAGCTATACATGATTATGCCTGTGCAGGCAACGAAAAATACTATGATGTTCTGTGGCAAATCAAAATTACTGCCATCTGCAAGCAGATTGTGCTGTTGGGCCCAGCCACCAGCAGAAGCCATATGCCTGAAGCAGCACTATTAAGATCAAATGACACTCATCTCTAACAGAGATGGCCCCATGTCCTGATGACCTGGACAGTATCAAACACAACAACATGATGCTGGGGGAGCAGACAAACATCACCAGTCTCTTTGGCCACACAAAACATAAAAATGCCAATGTGATGTATCTTGCCCAGTGCTATACCCATATCCAAAATGTGATCTGAAATGATGCCAACATGGTAATCTTCTGAATGACCAATGTCAACAACCTGCAGAACATGCATGCCACATGGAGCATCACCAACATGAATTGGCATGAGTTTGCTGTTGTCCCAATGAGGCAACCAATTCTCCGACAGGTCCATCACTGTGGACCCAACCAACACAGGCCTGGAAAAGTTTTGAGAGAGCTTGGAGAGCACATAGGTAATCCAGAGTGTGCTGGTATCTGCCATCTTGCCATCATTTTGTTGCCATCTAGTTACTATCTTGCTGCCAACTTGCTGTCCCTCATTTACAAAAACGGCAAGGGCAGAGGACAAGATATGCCTGGTTAAAGAGCACATGGTTGTATCTGTGATAAGCTGAACACCAGCATCTTACATCATATTTCTCACCCATGCGACAGAGGAATCTAGCTGTTTTGCTAACCTTACTTTTCTTATCTCAGTCTGGTTGTCTCAGATAGGTCATCTCAGTCTAAGTGTCCACGCGCTTGGAACTACTTTTAAAAAAATAAACCTTTGTTGTCTTCTGCTATGCCTGACATAGTTGTTCTAAAATGAAACAACAACAACAAACAAATATATAACAAAACAACATAGTAACTTAAGGACTCTCCATTTTTGAGAAAACACCATACAAAACATTTCGAGAGAGACCGACACATACACGCACACATGTTGTGCTTTTTGGTATTATGATAGTTCTTTCCACACAGCATAGTCAGTTTTATTCTATCTGCAAGCCTGACTCAGTACATTTTCAAGTCAGCATCATTAAATGTAGCTAAAGCTACCTAACTAGTTTTAAATACTTTGTGCGAAACAAATTATATACTGTTAGCTACAGTTAATGACGCTGACCTGAAAACTGACTGTGCTACAGATAGGATAAAATTCTCAATGCTGTGTGAATGAACTATGACAGAACACACTGATCTATGCACATAGCCTATAGACCTATACACTTCACAGTCTTCCAACGCTCTTAATAACTACAGAAAACTTAGTAACAGCCAGAAATGTGTTCTGTCAAACATGCTTTATTCTATTTTTGTTAAGCATCTCCATTGTGCCCCAGTTGAATAAAAAATATACCTACAATATTTAATGACAAATAATGCACTTTCCAGCCAGAAGGAATCATTTATCCGTCAACACATAATCCATAAGCAGATTTCACTGTATCACTTGCCATATTTCCAAGACAGAAAAATAAATTTTCAAAGAATCAGTGAACTTGAAAGTTTAGCACATGGTTATAAGCTGGGGTCCATATTTGGAGGGTCTTTTATACACAGAGGTACTTTTACAAGCAATATTAATTACAACACAAGTATGTCACAAACAGTTTCACCTCCTCTAAAGAAAAGGAGAGTTATATATGATAGTGACACGGATCTCTAATTACCTGTAAATAACCCAAGCACAGACACTCATGCTACATGTATTTACACTACAACAGAGCTGTGGGCTTAGTACAGTTTCATTATGTACAATATAATTTTCTAAACTGGAACTAATGAAAATGAAACATTTTCTTGTAATAAATATTAACTATTTATTGTTAATTTCATATAACATCCATATATTAAATGTGATAATACCTAAAAACTATGCAACATTTAATGTTGTTATTTTGTTTTGACTCATGCATAAAAGCTGTGTACTTTGGATAACACGTCACGCCACAGTCCTCATTTATATATTTGTATTAATGCACCGCATGTAAACATTGTATTAATGCACCGCATGTAAACATTGGCGCATGAACTATATTGCACTAGGGAGGAGTTCTTTCTTACTTTAAAGAATAATATTGGGTGAGAAAAATACTCTACGTTGGGGTTTGGACCAAGACAAGGAAATCCCAGTCGCGGGGTACATTATATGTCTCCCCACTCAGCAAGCCTTATGCGGAGACAAATAATGCAACCCCATGACTGGGATTTCCTTGTCTCGATCCAAACCCCAACATAGATTCTATATGTAACAATCTACAAGCAGCTGGTTATCAAGTCAATTGTGGCTGCAGCAAAGACTGATGAAGAAACTGACAAGGAGGTAAAGGCGTAAGGCAGATCATCAAGGAGTGGAGGGAGAGAAACCATCACAACATTGGATGGAATGCCTCCTGGCATAGCTGCTTCCATTAAGGTACATACTGATAAAGAATGGCTACTCTGGCACAGAAGTTTACTGAAGAGGGGCACCAGTATATTTTCACAAAATAAATATTTTTTCTTGAAGCATAAACAGTCTTCATTGCATATATTCTTTAAAATAGTTTATAAGTAATACAGGTTTAGATGAACCTACATAATATGTGGAATGTACAAGTTTTGTCTTGACTGCAAAGCCCATGCAAGTCACAGGTATCACATTTTCAAATGCAGTGTCACATTGCTGTCTTTGATGTCAACATTAAGTGGTTGTGTTCAACCCCATTTCTATGAAACTTGTTTTGTGCAGTCAATAAGATGTATCCACTCTCCAAGTTTCATGATTCTGGTTAAAACAGGATGTATATACCTACCATACAATAGATCTACTGTATTCACTAATAAACTAAATACAAAACCTAAACATAATCCAATAAAAAGTTAAATGTAGGTCAGTGACCTTTTGCATTTAGCACTACTAGAAATGCATATGAGCAGTTAGTTTCATGACTCCAGCATGAATATAGCTTGAGAAGTACTCTTAAAACACAAAATGTAACCAACATCAGCAAAGCATGAAATATGGGCTACAGTGACCCATTTTTGTTACAAGGTTGTAGTAATCAAGATGCATCAGGTGAACAAGTTGTATGAGCATATGTGTAAAAGTGTGCATGCAGATTGCAAAAGAATATTTTGTCACGGGCTCAAAATAAAAGAACTTAACTTTAGCCAGTACAATGTGAAATGTAGGTATCAGTGTTCTTTTCATGTAAGGTGTGGTGCTAATAGAAATGTGGATAATTTCGTTTTCAATCCACTTGAAGAGCATAAATTTGTGCTGATAAAAACTGCTGGTTTTGATGCCATTCAATTGATAAAAATTTGTAAATCTACAGCTTTGAGATCCTGGTTCTGTCACAATTATGGACAAGAGTAGAGAAATGATCAGTGATCTTCACCTTAAACATAAAAATTTGAACCTTGATTGTAATACATGAGATGCCAGGAAACTGAGAATCATGTATACCAAGGTTCATCTAGGTTCCTCTAACAGCTTTTTATGATATAAAGCACAAACAAAAGAAACCCGATAACATGCACATGTAAACTAAATCTTGAGGGTATGATGCCAAACATTCAATCTTAGAAATCAAACAAATCTTCTAGTAACAATTTGTAATATAATATTGTTTTTGGGTGTAAACCTTTTTGTCAGCACATGATAGGCTATACATGAGAGCCTGACTTGTATAACTGATGGAGGAAGAACCTGGGAAAGCCCTGGTAAGAACCTCTGACCCATGGGAAGCTACTGGTAAGCTATCCCACATACCCACATTGGCAGTCTGAGATTCAAACTCATGTGGACAGAGATGAGACGGTGGTCACTATAGGCCATTCAGATACATCAGGCCCCATGTATGTATAACAAAAGTAGTTTTCATTCATTTATCTTAAATGGCTCTATATGTTAACAAAGTTACATGTCTTAATTACAAAACAGCTCCAAAGTTGTTGCTTGCACAGCACCTTCTAGTATACCAAGTTTCATCCAAAATGTCTTTAGAAAAGGAAAGTGTACTGGAAGAAAATACCTTAACCTTGATGACAAGACCTATAACAATGGACATGACACAACTTCTAGTTTTGAATATATATCTATATATACATATATATATATATATATATATATATATATATATATATATATATATATATATACACACCATCTGCATCCCTTAATCTCAAAGGGCTTTCAAGTTATAAAGTAGGGAATGTGTAATAAGAGTTTAAAATATCTGAACTTGACCTTAAAAAGGAACTCTCATTGTGATTCCGAACACATCTTTTGGTGATGACGCACATGAATACCAAATCTTATCTCTTAATTTTGAATATCTTTAAAGTTATGGACCTGAAATGAAAGCTGATGGAAAAAATTATGAGCCATATCTTGACCTTGACACCCCATATGTTATGCAACATACCTTCTAATAATGATGCCGAGTTTCAGGCCTTAATCACAAATAGTCTTAAAGTTATAGAGTTGAAATGAACATCAGATGGATGGATAGAAAGGTGGAGGAAAACGTGTATACAAAAATGATATGAAACTGTGCAGTGGTTTACTAACTTGAAATGATGTTTTCTCTAAATACTCTGAATATTTAGTTATTGGACAGCCTTACCAAAAGGTAACTAAATAGTTTTGTCAGTTTTATCACTAAATCAACCTTTTGCATCATGTAATGTATGGTACACCCAAATCTCATCAGAATTTTTCCTAATGATGCCACATTTTAATATGTAATCATCCATACCTCAAGAAAAGAATTAACAGAAACAAATTCCTACAGAAACAAACTTCTACACGCTGAAACATGGAAAGTGAACACTTCACAGCTTTTTTTTTAACTAAGCTATAATATTTTAACTTTTGCAAGCACCTCTATTAAAAGAAATTTTAAGAGTTCAAATGGAAAGGTGCCAACTTTAGAGAGGCCCCAAAATCACACAAAATTTTGTTTTGGTAGGTGAAAAGTTTGCAGTCCTAACATCATAAGTTAACATGACTTTATGGCCAGGTGAGCTATAAAATTACAAGCGACAGGTTGTATATCACTCTTACATCAATCACAAATTGTATGAAAATATCTTCCATATACTTTCATAAAACACTTAAATATCATTAATTCTTACCAAGATGTCACACATTGTCACATCATCAAAAATTTCTTTTTGCTGAATGTAAATGGAGACAGTCTTAAAATCAAGATCCCTCAACAGTACTGGCAGACAACGATTCAGAACACTCCGATGTAGTTTTTCTGCAGAAAAAAAAAAACAACAGAAATCAAAATCTATGGAATTATATTTTTCTCATTTTTACTTATCTAATTACTTATGGCCAATGGGAGGGCATCAGCTTAATCACAGAGAAATTAAGACTGATGATATACAGTGAGACTGCCATGGATAGTGGCTGATGGTATACAATGAGACTGCCATGGATAGTGACTATTATGATATAAAATGAGACTGCCATGGATAGTGATTATTATTAAATACAATGAGACTGCCATGAATAGTGACTGACGATATACAAAATGACACTGCCATGGATATTGATGATATTACAATGACAATGCCATGGATAGTGACTATCATGAGATACAATGAGACTGCCATGGATAGTGACTATTTTGATATAGAATGAAACTGTCATGGATAGCAACTGATAACATACAACGAGACTGCCATAGATAGTGGCTATTATGATATACAATGAGACTGCCGTGGATAGTGACTATCATGATATACAATGAGACTGCCATGGATAGTGACTATCGTGATACACAATGAGACTGTCATGGATAGTGAATATGATGAAATACAATAAGACTGCCATGGATAGTGAATATCATGATATGAAGTTAGGGCATAAACCACCTCTCACTCCCCCAAAATAGTTTTTCCACATTCCTTAACATTAGCCTGAATTTTCCAAGTTCACCTCTGGTACTAAGGTAACTTAGCTGGACAAAAGTCTTAATTTTATTTATGCTTAATATCCCTGACAAGATAAATGATGCTAAGGTTTGGACCCACAGGATCCTCACAGGACTAAGCCAAATCGGTCCAAGACTCTTAAATGCTACTGGTCCAATAACAACAGTATGCATTACATGTTTAATAAACTGTAGCATTTAAATTGGGCAATTCCCCAACATTTGGAAGCTAGCTAAAATTACTTCTGTTAACCAATGAAATTTATTGTCTTGTAACTCTTTGGCAATGAGTGATCTCTATTTGGTAAGCTTGATATGCACTCCATTCAGTTAACATAAACTGTAACAATCTTTAATTTTTGTTATCAACTTGGGTCTTTTTTATTTACCCTATGGGTGGCATTGAGGAAAATGTCATGCACTAAATATACAATAATAAGGGTCACTGGCACAGGGGCTTAGTTGAAAATGTACCCTGATCTGTTTTATTATATGTCAATAACATCACCAAGACACTCAATCCTCTTTACTTCAGCTATAAAGCAATCTACAACCTGTGCTAGATCATTTATTAAACCGGTGTAAACAGAATGGAATGACTCTAACTATATTAACAGTTGTTGTTGTTATTGTTATAGGGTTTAACGCCATTTTTCAGCACAAGATAGGCTATACATGGCGGCCAGTATTAGTGGTGGAGGAAGAACCCTGGAAAACCCCGGGAAGAACCACCGACCCACGAAAAGCTACTGGCAGGCTTTCTCATGTACTCACATTAACCGAGCCTGGACTCGAACTCACGCAGACAGAGGTGAGATGGCAGTGATCCGTAACGGTCATCGCTTTAGACCACTCGGCCACTCGGGGCCCCCTATATTAACAGAAGACCCAAGTGGGCCTGATATTGCCCATCTGCATACACAGCAGTTCACCATTTCACCAAATAGACTTATGCAGCATAATTGTAACAACACACGCTATGTAAACAATAATGTTGATTTTACTAATTTTACTATATATAAATATGCAAAGATCTTGCTCATATTTGACACAGTTTAATATCTTGATGAAGTAAGCAAATTACAGGTTTGATCAAAATTGGATGACAAACATGGCTTCCAGTGTAGTCATAAGTTCAAACAATCAGATCCAAAATTACATGATTAGTATTGTGTAGATTTCAGTAATTACTGGAAACATCCATGACTGATAATATCAGCCAATATTTCAGGTTGATTAAATTAAGATTGGAAATACGGTTTTCACAGAGGCAACATGTTCAGCCAATCAGATGCAGATCAACTCATTAATATGCATTCATACTGCTCATTAACAAACTTGTACAAAATCTTAATCAAATAAGCTTATAGTCCAGGACTGAACAAAACTAGATCAGAAATATGGCCACCACAGTGGAAACAAGGTCAGCCAATCAAACACAAGATCACATCAATAATTTGTATTATCTCACTTATTTCTGAACTTAATAAGATGTCCAAGATCTGAGATTCCTAGTTCAATCATAACTGGATTAGAAATCTTTCTTCTGAATATATTTCTTACTACTTGGTTAGAAACAAAGATTTTCTCAAAGAATATTTAGCAAGCATCAGGGTTTAAAGAAATTCTACAGAACAGAGTTTAGAAAGAATTATGATTTTTCTAAATAATTAGGTTGAGAGAAAACCAATGAATCATGGAAGCTAACAATATAGCAGCAGCAAATCTGGAACTGAAAATATCACATTTTCCAGTACATTTGATAAGTGTCAATCTCTTCTTTGAATAATTTGACATCAGATTTCAGTATGTTATATATGTTTAATTTGTATTTGTTGGGGGTTTTTTTTGGTCCATGATTACAAATTACCTATAATTGTATTTTGGACTTGACCTTGTCCAAAATCAAGTTCACTGTGTACCTGACTAGGGACACTGATGTTTATATTTTGCAAACAAATAATACATAGATAATATTTCTCTAGGAGTGTGGGTTAAATATTAGGATCATTATCAACAAAGGTAAACATGTATATTTGGGTCTGGGTCTATGATATCAGAATTCCCCCCCGTGAAGAACCTGTTGCAACTGATGTTTTCCATGTTCTTTATTAAAATTTTAGTAACTGATTTTATCTGTTTATAACTTAGAACTTTCTAGAATGAATTCTGGACCTACATCCTGGTTCTACTTTTGTATCTTAATATTTTATATAATCTTGCTTACTTGAAAAATTATTAATTCTTGCGATAACATCAGAATCAGAATCGTGTTGTTTTGTTTAGTTTTTGATTTGGGTGGAATTATTTATTCAAATCATTATTCTCTAGAATTACAAAATGCTCAATAATATTCTTGGACATATACATTAATTTGAAATCATAATGAATTCTGAATTAGGACAGGGATATCTTGGATTATATTATTGCAATTAAATGGAAGACTGTTAACACATCATCACTCTTCAGGCCACTGATACATTAGTACATTCAAGACTACAAGCACATCAACACCTTCATCAAGTGATCTTAATTAGAACTTTATTCCATAGAACTTTTTGGACTATTTGGGATTTAATTCACATTACAATAAGTTCTGTTTAAATTTTCACTTCGTATTCTAGGTTAATAAATTATTTGCTGAATTTTACAAAACTTGTTGGTTTGCACTCTTTTCTGTTACTTAGTTTAAGATGATAAAATTGTAATAACTATTATGTAGCTGCCACATTAATTGTTGAGAAAATTTTCCAGCAAGATTCCTAAGGATTTTAGAATCTCTAATCCAATTAGATATACTGGTATGCATGGATCCTTGCTGATTGCCAAACTTTTTCAAGACTAATAATATACATATACATTCTAAGTTTGATCAAAATCTTGGGTGGCAATTATGCAGATTCCAATCAAGCAATGGACACAATAGGTTTACCATTAATTAGGGAAGGGATGTTCTTAAGAAAGTCAAAATTTATGTACAAAGTTTCCAATCAATAAGGTCCCCCATACCTCCAAAACACTGTTAATTCTCAAAATCTAAATCCAAATTAAATTTTGTTATTATCTATTTCCATACAGAAACCTTCAATATAGTCTATTTCCATGCAAAAACTTCAATATGATCCATTTCCATACAAAAACTTCAATATGGTATATTTTCATACAAAACTTATTATGGTTTACTTCCATACAAAAACTACAATATGGTCTATTTTCTATGGTTACTCATAAGGAATCCACTAAACAGTGGACACAGATATTTTAGCAATGTCTGTGATAATAATATATGACTGAATTTCTTCAATAAACAAGCAACAGAAAAGAATATTAGAAACCCATTTTTGTTTCAAAATGACCTACTTATGCCCTCAAAGTGGCCACTGTGTACCTCTTTTTCTTTGTCTGGACAGAATGAGAGATGTTAAGTAGTGTTTTCGTTAGAAAAAAAGATAGCAATATGACCATCTGCTCTTGAGGAGTTGCCATTAGATTTTCAAGCTGGCAAACAGTGGTCAATTTTTGATGCCCAAGTGGCACCATTTTCATTGAGGATCAACTGGACATCACAGAAAGTCTTTTAGTGCAAAACCCATGTCAATTAGACCATCCATTCTTCTGGAACGGTGGTAACAAGGTTTGTAAGATGGCATTCATAGTGTACATTCTGAATGCCAAATTGACAACATTTTCATTATGATCGAAATAGGCATTAACAAGTGTTTTGGTAAAAATTCCATGTCAATATGACCATTCAATTAGGATTTTCTGGGAACAAAAGCCAAAAGTCATTCATATCGCTCTGTTTCTTACAACTTAATATGCTCAAATCTGTGATATATTTTCACAAAGTCAAAGCAAATTCACTATATATATATATATATGTGTGTGTGTGTATGTGTGTGTGTGTGTGTGTGTGGGTACATCTTTTTATGTGCTTCTGGGAAAGAGAGATAACATTGGAAAGGTTGGAGTTTAGTTGTAAATACCATAAACACGTATGCTTAAAATCAAATTTATACACAGAACTGAAAAAGCATGTAGCATGTATTTATGAAAGTCACTGTGCATGTTGTGTCATGACAGTTCAAGT
Source organism: Megalonaias nervosa (assembly GCA_016617855.1). Lineage (NCBI taxonomy): Eukaryota > Metazoa > Mollusca > Bivalvia > Unionida > Unionidae > Megalonaias > Megalonaias nervosa. Next base: position 20,651 of record JAECUM010033204.1, read on the forward strand.
TTGAGAAAGATGCTAACTGGATGACTACACTCTTGTATTTCTTTCATTCTTTCTCAAACCATAAAAGTGTAAAAGACTGACAAGTAAGGAAACTTTATTAATATCTTCAGCTGCTTTAAAAAGATTGTACATCAAACTTTTAACCCTATAAATGGACAACAGGCCATTCAATAAGCTTTTCTTGTCTATGATCAGATACAGAGACACTTAAAACAAACATCAGTGCTAAGTGAGGCTGGAACCTGCTATCAGATTATCATACCAATCATTCAAAGTTCTATCTTCCATACATGTGACGGTAATAGGACAACACTTTGATCAATAGACTGGCTTCTAAACCAGTTGATTTTTATCGACATATATTTTATATCTGATGACACTGAAAATGAACCAGGTACATTTTCTAACATATGTATTCTCAATCATAACAATGAAATTCAGACTGCTACACATAATTTAAGATTTTCTGTCCCAGGACTTGAGTGTCAATGGGTGCTACTGTCTCCGTATGCTGGCATGAAAATTTCTGTACAATCTCTGAACTGATAAACATAACTTCAGCCAGTTCTGAAAAGAATCAACAATTAGGAATGGTAAATTGTGCTTGACCTCAAAATGTGCATACAGTCTCTACAAGTACTGCTTTATCCACCACTGATCCAGTCTCAAACAATACCTTTGCTACTCACCTGCATACACTTAAAGTTTGATTTCCAAGCATTGCTGAATTTATTGTAATATTTCTTACTGGTGGTTTTATCATTGGAGAAAGTTACATGTTTTGCCCTTTTGATGTGAATTGACCATGAAAAGAAGATAAGAGCTTCCCTCAAATAATCAAAATACTTACTAAAGTGTTTCTGCAGAAATCAATTTTACTCTGTCTCTCCCTTTTTTATCTCACCTCCACCAAAGGTCATCCAATTTGTAATCAAAGACTTGAAAGCCACAATGGATGTTTGATCCCACTGTTGCTTATAACACCTCAAAAAAACAGACTGCTTTGGCTTTAAACTCTCAAAATTAAAACAAATAAGGTAATACAACTTGTTGCTTAAACATAATAGCCACTGTCCAACAATTCCAAATCCAACTACAGTGGTCTGCATCTTATACAGCCCCCGTCAACAGTGGCAACATCCTTTACACTGCCAGTTTTCTTGGCTCCTAAGAGTTTTGTACAAAAGTACCCCTCATGGGCAGCAACCACTCTGATGCAGCATGCAGCTATCATTTTAGTCAAAAAATGTCAAACTTATCTTTCACAAGAGCCACATACTATCTGTGTTTGAAACCAATATTTAATTGATGCAGTAAGGTGGGAGCTGTGGTGGGTCAGTGGCTAGAAAGCCAGACTCACAACTGAAAGTGTGTGGGTTCAAATCCTACCATCGCACCAGTTTGGGTCAGTTTACTCCAACTGACTTGGTACTAAACAACATACTTGTGTTGACAGTGCCCTAAAGCACCAATCTAAACATATGGTTAGGTGTGTGTGTGTGTGATGTGGATTTTTAATGTAGCTTTGACAATTTTTCAGTCATATTTTCTACAATGTCTGCAGTGCAACAGTTTATAGTGATGACTAACACTGGGGCATCATGCTGCAGACGTGTAACACCATGTCCCACCAAGTGACATTATCCTGACACCAGGCTGACCAGTGCTAACAGTGACCTCATAATGCTGAGCGCCAAACGAGGCAGCTGCTAGTATCATTTTGGATAAGTCTTTGGTATGATTCTGCTGGGGTTTGAACCTGCAACCTCCCACATCTGAGGTGGATGCCCTAACCACTTAGGCCACCAGAGTGGTTATACTGTAAGAAAGTAATCCGGTTATATTTTCCAATGTCTTTTTCCCAATGTCAGGTTTTTGTTGCTGAGATAACTGACGACTAGAGTAAATTACGAAAATGTAGATTGGTTCTGGCTGATTTTTGTGAAATTTGGATAGAACACATGAAAATATCATTTTATTTCTTTTCCCTTTTTGATTCTGTTTTTACAACTCTTTTAATTTTCAAAAGCAGTAGATTTCAACTATAAAATGCTATGTGCAGAATACAGCCTTTAAAACATTTCATTTGTCCTACCACTAGTAGAATCATATGTATGATCTTCATACCTGGTATGCCACTGTCTGATATTCCTTTTCCAACTGCTTTCCTATTAGAGTTGTTTCCCCTTTGTGTTGGTATACCTGTTTCACATTCTTGGGATTTTGTACCCAAATCTTCCACATCTGTGCCAAGTCTTACTTCTTGTGAGGTTACAGTTGTAGACATATCCTGGTGTTTCTTCTCCTGTTGTACTAAAGTATTTGTCTGACTTTTTACTGACAGTACATCTTCTTGAATAGGTAACTTCTTAGTCACAACATCCTCAAACCTTTTTGTTACTTGTTCTCTAAGTTTTTTATATTCCTCTTTCAAGGAGTCGACGGTGTCCAATGTTCTTTTTTCTTGAATGCCAAGTTCCAGCCTGAACTCATTTACAACTGCCCTCAAAGTTGTCATCTCTAGGTCCAGATCCAATGAATCATTATCAATCTGTAAAAGGCATGCAAACATATTTAGCTAAATTAATTGTGATATGGTCTAACACTTGGCCCAAGTGGGTAAGAAATCACTCACCTGTCTTAGGTCTACCTAAAAACCAAACACAAACCGTATCTGGCAAAGAAATCTACATTCATATGATACTTGTTGATTTGAAAATGCTTATCTAATTTAGTAATTTTGGGTATATTTCTCAGTACATTGGCATAACCTGTACAAACTTAAAGGATTTTATAATCTTATGAGGCAGTTTTCAAATCTTCTAATTTAGTAATTTTGGACATATTTCTCAATACATTGGCATAACCTGTACAAACTTAAAGGATTTTATAATCTTATGAGGCAGTTTTCAAATCTTCTAATTTAGTAATTTTGGACATATTTCTCAATACATTGGCATAACTTGTACAAACTTAAAGGATTTTATAATCTTATGAGGCAGTTTTCAAATCTGGTTCAATTCTGTTCAGACAATACATTTTATGGAATATAATCATTCAGATGTTTTTAAAACGTATTGGTGTAGTGGCAGCAATATTTGATAGTGGATGAACATTATCTGTACCCTCTTGAATTGATTTCATGCCAGGATGCTTTCAAACAAACTCAGTTGAATTCTGTCTAATGGTTTTTGAGAAGATATTTAGAGGTTTTCCTAGTTTAAGTAACAGCTGCTGTATTGGATGGCAGATTGGCACAACTTGCACCAAGTCGTAGAGCATTTATGAATGGATAATTTATGTTAAATTTCTTCAAATTCTGTTCAGGTTTAATTTTAGACAGCGTATTTGATAGGTTCTTCTCTCTTTCAATGACTGTTGTCGTATTTATTAGCTGATTGGAATCATTTAAAAAAAGAAATACAAATAAAAGGCCTTTATTACAGGATACATTCTGTCAGATTTGGTTAAATGCTGTTAAACGCCTTTCTGAAGATTTTTTTAAACATAACAATGCCCAATCTTGATGGCAGACTGGCATCATCTGTACACACTTGCCAGGCCAACATAACAGGATGCTATCAAGATTTGTCTAGTTATGTTCAACAATTTATAAGAAGTTGTTGATAGGTTTTCTGTTTTTAGTAACTGTAGTCTTATTTGGTGGCAATGGATATCTAGTGTAAAATTAGAAAGACCATAAAAAACTAATGTTTTCTATCAAATTTGGTGAAGTCCTGTTTAGTTATTTATGAGTAATGGGTCCAATAGTTTATATCTACTCAGTACATTTTGTATAAACTTGAAAGGCCTTCAGACTATGATACTTCTGTCAAATGTGGATATTAAATTCTATTCATCTGCTGGTGTTTCTTTTGGATCTGTTTTATTTGTAAGAGAAGTACAGTTAACAGAACAGTATATGCCTGGCGTGCATTTAATAGTCCTCTATGCTGATACAAGTAAGGTACTGTGATCTCTGGAGATTATTCATGAACCAGTCTAAGTGACCTTGATGTTTGGCCATGAACTAAACGTAATTTGCAGAAACCATAATTTTCTGAATAGACTTACCATAACTGTAACCTCTGACCTTTAAACCCCAAAATCTATGCGTTTTTTTTTTAAACCCAAATGCAAATCATCCACTTTGTTTGGTCAAGGAACTTATTCTAATACAAACTATATTCTGCAAGACCTATTACACTCTGAGCCACAATATCTCTGACCATTGACCTTCTGACCCCAAACAAGCATATTCCATAATGAACAGCATAATATTTTCTAACAGTCCTCTGTGTGGGGACTAATAGGGCATTGGGGACTGGAGATTACTGCCAAATAGTCTAAATAACCTTGACATTTAATTGAGGTATGTGGTCTTGAAGTAAACTTAATTTGCAGAAACCATAATTTTCTTACTAGACTTACCATGACTGTAACTGCTAACATTTGAATCCCAACTCTAAAGGTTCTTTTTATTACCCCAAGTGCAAGTCAGCCACTATGTTTGGTCAAGGAACTTGCTCTAAATAAAAACATTATTCTGCAAAACTCATTAGCCTTTGAGCCACAATGTTCCTGACCTAACACACCCTGAAACAACATGTCCCTTCCATACCAAAAGTGCACGCCATCCACAAACATTGGTCAAGCTACATAGTCTAGAATTAAAGTTATTGATCAAAAAATATTTTTCTCCCAATTTTCAGTCACAATGACACTGACCCTAGAGCTGAAAATCATTAGGCTTCTTTCTTAACAAACCTGCAAGTCATCCACAGACTTTGGTGAAGGTATGTTAAATATTTGTGCAGAAACTATTCTTTTATTTAGTCACTGTCACACTGACCTTGACCTTCAGACCCAAGTGCAAGCCATCCAAAATGTCTTGCCCAAATATATGATATAGATTTTGAGGTATTGTGGAATCACAATTTGTTTCTTTTTAATATTTAAAAAATTTTGATTTTTGTTCATTAGTTGCAGTTTTTGTCCTTTTGCATGCTAAATATCATACCAGTGAAAATCCTTTCTCCTTTCAAGTTAAAACTCCTGAACAAATTCTGCAAATCTCCTAATGTGTCTTAAGCTGACCTCTCTGTTCTGTCACATTGATGTGGATGAATACAACCGAATCAAGATGCCACTACTGTAAGTAGCATGGGCTTTAAATTCCAAGCCAGTATTTTACTTCCATTGTAGAGATAAATGCATATAAAGTTGTCTAGATATGTAAGTTTCATGTTAGAGGTATGGCAGAAATCACTGTATTGAGACTCCATGCAGCATCTGAGACCTCTGGCTTCTTATCCAGTGACAAACTATATTTATCAATTTTCATTATGATGTTATGTCTGTTTGAATAAAAAATATGACCCTGAACATCTTCAAAATCCCACAGAAAGGCCTGCTGTGTTTCATGTAAAAGTTATTTCAAGACTGCAGTGCAATCCTTTCACCTCATCAATGTATACCATCTTAAATGCTGAACATGCAGATTTACTCTATTTTAAGTTTGGGTGTAAACATGTAGGTCTGTTATATCTTTGGAATTTTGAATTTCACAAATGATTATCACACAATACAACATACTGAACAAACTTTGCATGTGGTCTTCATATAATGTGAACATAGCAATACCATGATCTTGCAGAAGTGTACATATTTTACTCTTTTCTTCATAAAAAACCAGTGTATGTAGCTTATTTCTACTATGATTTTCTTGGCATCCTGCAACTATTTTTATAACAATGAATTTGAAAGCAAAAACATCAACTCAGACTATGCTTGCCCTGTTTTCATTAGTCCTCAATTCAGGTCTTGGTAAGGTATTGTGATCTCTGGAAATTATTCATGAACCAGCCTAAGTAACCTTGATGTTTGGTCAAATTATGTGGTCAAGAACTAAACCTAATTTGCAGAAACCATAATTTTCTGATTAGACTTACCATGAATGTGACCCTTGACCTTTAGACCCCAAAATCTATGGGGCTTTTTTAAAAAACCCAAATGCAAATCATCCACTTTGTTTGGTCAAGGAACTTATTCTAATACAAACTATATTCTGCAAGACCTATTACACTGAGCCACAATGTCCCTTACCTTTGACCTTCTGCCCCCAAACCACAAGCATATTCCATAATGAACTGCATAATAGTTTCTAACAGTCCACTGTGTGGGAACTAGTAGGGCATTGGGGACTGGAGATTACTGACCAAACAGTCCAAATAACCTTGACATTTAACCAAAGTATGTGGTCTTCAAGTAAACTTAATTTGCAGAAACCATAATTTTCTCAATTCCTACTTATTACATTCCCTAACTTTGCTTCATGCAGTGTTACCACAGAACCAATAAAAATCTAATAAATAATGATGTACAATTCTAATAAATAACAATGTACAATTCTAATAAATAACAACGTACAATTCTAATAAATAACAATGTACAATTCTCATACAAAGATACCTTGTGGATGTTGCTGACTGCAGTTTTACAATCTTCTAATGACTTCAGACAGACAGGATCTTCTAACAACTGTATGATTTGTTGTATGAAACTCATTCTGTCATCATCAGAAAGCTTCATTTCAGCATCACGCATTATCTTGTTTCGTATAGTAGAAATCTGAAATAATATACACAGGATAAAACATTAAAATTTGGTTTTATATGATGATTCAAACGAAGTCCCACTGTGTCAGTTTTATACACTATTTGCCAAAAATGATGAATATATTTATCTATTCGACACCAATCTTATGGATCCATTCTTTACCCATATATATGTGTGGTAATATACAGTATTAACATTCTGCTGCTACAAATGGTCTGACAGTTACAGGTCACCTAAGGGCTGTTCCAGTAAAACATATACCTCCCGGGGGGGAAGGCACTTTCAAATTCAACCAACCCACGACAGAAGCAATTTAAAAAATTATGATCCACTGTCCGATATGCTTTAATCGAAAAACACTGCCCTCTACAGAAGCATATTTTTTTTACATAATTTCTGGCTATAGGTTAGTGGGTGGTAGAAGCGATTTTAATATTGGGTTGGGGACAGAAGCGATTTAAATGACAGCTGGCTGGAGGTAATCTACTGAATTCTTATAGATCATATAATCTACTGCATACTTTTATTTGTATTCATTCATTATAATCAATCTTTTGTCCTTTTGTTTGTTTGTCTGTCAGCCATGTGTGTCTCTGATACTGTGAAATCACAGATTTTCTTGGTGGCTTATTATTTGTAGATGTCATTGATCAGTCCCTTAATACCTACTATTTAATGTCCATGAAAATAGATTTTATATTAGTGATTTCTATTCTAATACAGAAATCATGAATTTGTATCCTTACTAAACTGTATGTTTACTAAAGTGATCACTATGTTTTGCTATTTTTCTTTGTTCTCAGGCATGCTGCTTTTGATTAGAATAATAGTTAAATCTTGCATTGCTTTAAATGTGTGGTCAGATGCTATGATTCCCATGTTATTATTTTTTTCAATAAATGTTTTGGTAAACTTACAATACATGATTTGTCAGAAAAAATCATCAATGCCTGTGAAAGTGATGTCGCATTATTTCTGCCTACTTTTACACTATATCATTTCTTGTAAGAACATATATTTCAGTTGGATGAAAGTCAAGGAATCATTTTTTCTCAGAGTAATCGTAAAATTAATGTCACTGCAGTTAACTGTATTGTCAACAGCATCATCATCATCACTGATGGCCTAGCAGTAACATTCTGCACTTTCAATCCAGTTGTCACAGGTTCTGCCTCCCACTTCTAGTCTTTCATACGAGACTTATACATATGGTCTGAGGGGCTTTCATGGCAGAGTGGTATAAGATGCTTGTCTTGTGATACAGATCTGAGGGGCTTCCAAGGCAGAGTGGTACAAGATGCTTGTCATGTGATTACTTGCCTCCAATATGTAAATGAGAATGTTGCCAGTTACTTGTGGAAGGTCAGTGGTTTTACTTAAGTGGTGTTTGGTGTCTCAAAAGTACTTGGATTTTCTTCAGCAGTAAAATTGGCTGCCGTATATAGATTCTCTTCATCTGAAAATGGTGTAAAGGCCATAATGATCTACTGAAACCTGAGATCTCATGTCTAAATGTCTTCGGCTGTTGGAGATAAACATCAAATCAACAGAGGCTTCATCTGCCCAAGTGTACTAAGGTGCTTGCTTTTACAGATCACTTGCACATCTCACAGAGTGAGTTTTTGTCACAGATTAACCAATTTGGGTTGGTGTTCTTTCAGAGTTCTTCCTCCAACTAATATACTGTTAAACCCCCCCCAAAAAAACAAACCAAACTAAATCAACCAACTAATCAACTGTGGCAACAGCAGCAAAGGTACTAGTCCATCATTTTTTGCCACAGCTGTATGAGTTTATAAACTTTGACTCTAGTAATTTTTGTAGACCTTTGAATATTGTCAATTATGCCTTTCTGACAGTTACCTAAAAGTCATCATCAGTTGGTACAAATGGATTTTTCATGGTAAGCATATGAGATGGAGAAATCTTGAGCAATCCTGCATCACATGCTGCCGAAAAGTTTACATTTTAGCTCACTTAAAGTTTCTCTAACAATGTCCATTGTTCCAACCAGAACTGTTGTAACTAATTCAAGCTATATTCACCGATATCTGGAGATGTGCATATGTAATAAATATTTGTAACAAAAGTATGAGAATGTATCAGTGTTTTTCAATGATGCATTTGAACTGAGCAACAACCAGAATCTACAAACCAAGAAATGAAATTATTCACATCTCTCAGGCAGAGGTACAGTGTACAATCATAATCTGCCAAGAGATTTTTCAATCTTTAAATTTGCCAAATATTTTTCCAACCATACTGATTCAGTGGACATAATCACCAGAATGGACAGAAACAGACCAGAACAGATATAACCAGAGTGGTTAAAATTGATTTGAGTAGCTAAATTCACGTGGTTTAGTTAACTGTACACCCTTTATTATCTTCCCTTCGATGCAATTTCTTACTGAAGCTGAGAAAATAATGTTGCACACATCAAAAAAGAGGCACACTTCTACTCATTATTGTTGTTATTATACATCTCCATTCCAGCCTGTTCTTATGATCTTGTCCCCCCCCCCCAACATACTGTTTGTCTTGTTTATGATATGTATCTAAATTTGTCACTTACTTTTCCTACTACTATACTAATTGTTTGTGAATATTCATATCAATGTGAAATGCAATGGGGAGACTAAATCCAAGATAGAAAACCTCTACAGTTCTGGATGTATTCTGCTTGGATTCCATGTTTCTGCACAAAACTCAAGTTCAAGACTCTGTACTAATTCGGTTCCCATTGTAAACCTGTGCAAACACCACGATATTCAAATTCAATAACTTCAAATTTTGAATGCTCATGATCAAATTTGTATCAGTATAGACACATCTATGAAGACAGCTTTTGTGAAAAGAAAACCATAACAGCTGCACCATTTTCTGGATCGACACAAATTTGAAATGTGTGCTTTCAATACTACACCAAAGAGTCAGCTGCTGATTTCAGTAACGAGTCTTCCAAACTCAGGTCTGTAAAGTGATGGTAATTATGTTAATAAAACAGTGTCCCTGACTTTTATCAGTTACAAGCAGAACAAGCTCTCAAAATATTCTTTTTACTAAAATCTTACCTTCATTATCAACCAATCAAGGACAGTCAAACCATGTATACTCTATTTTATCTTCACTGATTTATAGTATGGTTCTCGTTCTTTCATATCTGTAGTAATGCTAGTCCTTCAACAACTCTCAGTGGTTGTATGCCTTTTTCGACCATGCTGACTGTACACACTGTAAGATAATGTTCAACAGAAATACCATGGGATAACCAGAGACCAATAAAATCAAATAAAATTGTCAAGTTATCTCCCCTGCAGGAATGCTGCCAGGATTTCAGGATTTAATCCAAGTTTTGTGTGTGTGTGTGATCTCCAGTGAGGAAGTGGTGGCAGGAGGAATAGCCATTGTTAAATATCTCCCTAACACTTAAATGTCTGTCACTCTTTCTTACTGTTCCACTCTGTTAAGGCTCTACTAAAATCAAAATCCTCAAAAAGATGTCATCTCTAGTTGTATAGCGATTATTACTGTGATGTCATTGGGCATGGTCACGTGGTTGTGGTGGGGTCTTGGTTGGGATGGCAGAAAGACCATAGACTTACTCCGTATTTTACAGCTAATTACGATGTTGTCAAAAGAATTAAAATTTTTCTAACAATTCAGTTGGACTCGGATAGTCAATGAACAGGTTCTAAAATTGATGTGTTTATTTTGGAGCCATGTTCCTCCATCATATTCAAGATCTGAATGTACCAAAGGTGAAATTAGAACAGTTGCATCCTAAATTACTATCATGGCTACTTTAAATGTTATTTAATGTGAGACTTTAATGCCAGAACTCATAGCTTCAGTAATTTTTGGGTTAAAAAATGAATTTCTTCCCAAACAACTCAATTTGGTGCAGATTACATTGTTTTTTAATGATACTGAGAATTCTTGATGTGTAAAAAATGCACAGGAAACGAACAACATCAGATCAGGAAATTGATACCACTTGGAAAAAACTGATAGGAATATGCAGTAATAATGATAGTATTATTTAAATGGAATATGTGGTTACAATACGAGTGCTGGTTCTACAACTTTGCAAAATACATCTCGTACAACTATTCTGTTGTTTCTAAGAACACTCTGTAATATGGCAATAATTTTTGAACACATGAAGTTGACCCACTTTTTGCTTTAGTCCCTTGCTAATTAATAGTTTTAGATTTTACAACAAAACTAACCACATTTTACCTTTATCACACCTTTAATACATGATCACAAATATTTAGATTGTAAGAAAATAGAAGTTACGATTTTATTAAAAGTACTGGTACCAGTAAAACTAAAGGAGATGATAAAAAAGAATCAGGATGAACAGATTAGTAGTGTAGTAAAGAATCCACATATCAGAATGACATCAAGTATTTTTTCATCAATTTCATCATTAGTTAATGACACTGCTTGAAAATGTTGTGTACTAGATAACAGTAATCCAGTTTGTAATACAAATACCAAACGATGGCTTGGAACTAAGTGCCGAAAGATCTGCAGAAAATACCAACATCCTCAAAATATACATAAGAATAACCCAACACAAACAGGACAAATTTTATCCATCTTGCTTTGAGTTTACTCATTTCAGTCAGTTTCTTATGTTTAATGTCATTTAATGTTTGCACATAGAGAGCATGTACTTCATTTGGTAATACATCTGCATGATATGAAAGTTAGTATCGTTATTCTTTTGTTGCCATAGTGGTTCTGCCAACTAGAGATCTACACACACTTAATTATGTTGTATGAGGATTCTCTGATGTTCCCTATGAGAATTAATATGTTGATTGTTTCTGAATATGATCCTCCTCCTCTGTGTACGAATATTATTCTGTGCTGAGAACTCCCTTTCATTGCCTGCTGTCTGAAACGCATATGCATAACTAGCTTGAACAAGTTACTGTTCTTTATGGTTGTGCAATTTTCAACATCTCACAGGTATGGCCCCATGGGTATTCTCTCTCGGATATCTCTGTTCCAAAAAGAAAAGTTTTCACTAACATGAACTCAGCCAAAGATTCACTTCCATGAATCAGTGCTTTGCTGCCTCTTATGCCAGATTTTTTCTCTTCCATAATGCTGTATTAGGGTTTTAAGTCCAATATTCCCACAGTCCGCTTGTTCAGACACGAGTATCTTGAATAAATATAACAGGCATCCTGTCCATTCAACACGTACATCGGACTTGCACTCAACATCAATTTTGGGCTCAAAATCACACACTGGTATTTCCAGTGACATTTTCCCAATGTCCAACAGACTGATATACATGAAATTCATTGTTATCATAGTTATCACCAGCCAGTATTTGCCGACTGAAAACGTCGTCTGACGACAAACCCTGTTGCGATTTCAGCCATTTTGGTTTCCTGTGTGGCCCTTATTTGAAACACGCATTTGTAAAACTTCCATAATGAAAGTAAGGTTAAAACTCCCAATAAAATGCTCGTTCCAGGGCCAAAAGAACCGATCAAATTTAGTTTAACAGCCATTTATGTCGAACCGAAGTATCCAGCTATTTCGGGGGCGCTCACCAGTTATTATGTACTTTTGAGAGAGTGAAGTATGTAAGGTGAAGTTGTTTGCATTTAAAACATGCACAGTGGAGAGAATGTTGGCATACCTCTATGCTACTTTGATGTAATGTGGCTGACATTTCTTTGGATACTGTACTTTTGGAAATTGTAAATGATCTTAGAACACTGCTAACTAAAATGTCTGCTCCCTTGTGCTCCAAAAATCAGCCTGAATTTGTGTAAAGTACACTATACTTAGCATCTATTAAAATAGGGAAAATGAATTTTGCTAGACTAGACAATACCAGCTTCTGAAAGTGCAATGAATGAATTACCAAATATATAAAACGTAAAAGAAGTTATCTGCTCTTTTTTTACAATTTACCTCTGAAGTTCAGGGGGTGAAAATGACCAAGTGGAGTTAGCACTCTTTTGAAAGGTGCACATCTGGAGTAAGGCCAAGCTGTATACTCTATAACCCTTATTACACCCATCAATCATACACCAAAATAAAGGGAATTAAAGGTTCTTTGAACAATACCTAAAATATACAAGGTCTATTTTAAATAGCCAGTATAACTAGTGAGGAAATCCGAGGGAATTCTTTTTCTTTAAAATTCTAACCTATGCAAAATACGAAACTGTAGAGCGCCACCTTTAACGTTTGCCTTCCAGAACCTGGATGTTGCAACAAGCGCTGCGATACTGCTACTGGCAGTGCGAATTACATTGCGAAATGCACTTTTAAAGTTAAAAGTTGAATAAAAATTGCATACTGCGTAAAGCACGTTTTATATCCGCGACGTTGACGTAATTTGCGGAACGCGTATCACTGCTTTAAAAGTACGCGAATTCATACAAATTAGGTGCACTCGCGTATACTGGCATCATTTTCTGACCCAATGTTTTATTCACGTCAGACCGCTAGGACGGGGTTAGGTGCAATTTTAAATATATATTCTTTTTTTTTCTGACAACCCACCAGCGATTTCTCATTTTGTTAACACAACCCACAACAGAAGTGATCTTCCTAATCAACCTTCCACTGTCATAATCAAAATAGTTTGAAACAGAACCTCCTGCAGAAGTTTTTTTGAAGTGCCGTCCCCGGAGGGGGATATATGTATTACTGGAACAGCGCTAAGGTCAGCTCCAGGCTCTCACTCAGTTGTAACCCTATATGCCTTATGATAACAATAGGGTGAGAAACTAGTGTGCGTGTGTTTTCACTGTTTAGATCAGTTGTAGTCTAGCCATTAAAGTAGTTAGACCAAACCATATTTTGTGCTATTTAGCAAAACATAACAATATGTAACCTAGACACATGGGATAACTTCAATAATGATACAATGATAAGTTTAAAATCTGAGAAGCTAGCTAAGCTTAGACCTTTGGGGTATTTTTGCAGAAAAAAGTGGGCAAACACCTTTCTAACATAATTTGGTTGTGTTGAATTCAATTTAGTTTTATAGCCTGCCAAGCTTAAGCCTGACTTGTAAACCACCAACATTATACAAACATATCATGGCCTCTATGTATACAAAATGTACCATTTCTCTCCTATACAGTATGTACCAGACCTTTCAGTTACTAATTATGATGGTTTGTTTGTAATTGTTGAGTCATGGTACATGCAATACCATAAGCACCCACCTTCTATGATTATTACTATTACTAGTAATCAAGGCAGTACCTGAACAAGAGACCCAAACGGGCCTGATATCACTCACCTGACTTATGTAACTTAACAGTTGACCCGTGCGCTATGAAGCTGGCTAAATTATGTGGTAATGTAATAACACATACTAGGTAAACTATCTTCAAAACTTGTTCATGCTAACTGTACCTATTTTACCATACCATGACAATAATTCTTTCTAAAAATAAACGCATAATTAATCTCTTGCTCATAATAAAAGTCATCTAAGAGCTTGATTTTTATAATAAACTTACCAGATCAAAAATATGGCTTTAAGTGTGATAATTAAAGTCAGGCAAACATATTCATGATTAACTCATTAATATGCATGGATCCCAGTCACTTCTGAAATTGCCAAAGATACAGATAACATAAGCTCATATTCCAATTGTGATCAAATCATATCAGAACAATGGCTTCCATGGAGGTAAAAACCTCAGCCACTCAAAGTTAAGATGGCTTCGTAAATATCAATGGATCTCATACATCATTGACAGTCCAAGATCACTATGATACAAGCATACATTTCAAGTTTGATCAAAGATCACCAATATGTGACTTCTACAGTGCTAACAAGTTCAGCCAATGAGATCCAAGACTGCACCATTAAAATGCATAAAAAACTTGCACTGATGTACAGATGGACAATGGACTGTAAGTCAATCACTAAAACACAGTTTCAGCAGATGTACCCTCTCATATAATCTGTCAATGCATATTCATTGTAACACTAAAGGGCTGTACAGTTCAGATATAGATAACATCATTGTACAAAATAAATCTACCAAATGAAGACTGAATCAAAGCAGTCCATCATGATGAAGATCAAGTCAACTTTAGTGCTTTTAAATTTTTTCTCTGATGATGATAATTTCGCTGAAATCGAGATCTCCAACATAACAAAGATCTGGCAGGACAGATAAAAAAGTTCATGTCCGGGTAAACATTAGAATTCGTGGTCCAATTAGTCTGAGATAAAAACATTCAAGTTCTGGTAACCTTTGGAATTCGTGGTCCAATTAGTCTGAGACAAAAACATTCAAGCTCTGGTAACCTTTGGAATTCATGGTCTAATTAGCCTGAGTAGCCTATGTGATAAAGCATTGTGGTGGTGCATGATAATGTTGAATGTAGGCATACCATGCATGCTATAAATCTAGTGACACAAATATCGCGTATATTAATTCATAATGACATAACATTTTCAATAATCTTATTACCGTATATACTAGCATATAAACCAAATAATTTAGGAAAAAATAAAGGCCTGGAAGAAAGGGGGGGGGCGGCTTATCCATGGGATAAGGTCTAAATTTGAAAGCTTTTAAAGGTTTTTTTGTTGACTACCATAATGGCCGTAAATCTTGGGACAAGAAAAAATATTCCCATATGCTAAGACATATATGGATGTAAATAATACATTCTCGGTACCCCAACGCTTACTAAACTTATAAACTACTAGGATTGCTTTTGTTATTATTTTGCATGTGCATATTTTTCTGATTTCTCCAACATGAAATTAAATAAAGGTAAATAAAGACTTCATAATTCAAGGGCTGGTTCGAGTTTACCTGGGAGGCTAGGCTGTACTGTAATGTACAGTACTTACACAGTGCAAATCGTGCTTAGCATCACTTTAAACCTTGTTTATTCCCAAACATATCAGACGCAGATTTTGCTTTATTCAGTGTTTCGACCAAATCACATTCTTCCAGATAACACTTCAGCTAGTCGGTAATAGCTGTTTCATTTACGTTGATCCATGCACTCATGAGTTACTCTTTTTCAATGATATAAGCTGTTAAGAGTCTAGGCTATTACAAAAAGTAACTGAAAAGAGTGAAGACAAATTAAATAAATAATTTATTTCCCTAGAATACCAAGTGAAAAATGAGGAAAAAGAACTTACGGTTTTATGAATCAAATCCAAAAATAATCCAAGAATTAAAAGTAGAAGTCCTATTATTAAGAAGTCCTGAATGAATCTGAGTTCGAGTTCCGATGAAATCTAAAATAGAAGGTGATGACGTATGTTGTAACCTGTTAAGTGCTGTTCTGTCAACAGTTCCTTGTTGAATCACAGAAAATATTAATCCAGTTTTGAATTCAGTATAAATTTTAGTGAATGTCTTTGTCCAAGAATTCTGTAGGAGCACTTGTATTTCCAGGGAAAATAATCACTTTAAATTCAATAAAATAAAAATTCAGCTCAAACTGGTCACAACATGCTTGAAGCCCGACTGAACAAATTCTATAAAGAAAACAGTTATGCACAAGTTTAAGACACAAAACAGAATCCTGGATGAGGGTCACATGGTCATCCTTCTAGAACAAAACAGAAGCTTGGCCTTAACTGAAATCAATGGTTCTTACTCTGGGAAAGAATTAAAAATAAAATTTTTTAAAACAAGTTGTTTACCAGAACTGCCACTGTTTCTGAATCAAGGTCAGAAACTAGATACAGTGTTTCTATTATTATAACAGTCAAGTCAAACAGAACTGAACTGAATTTCTGGAAAATGTCAAATCCAGTAAACAAAGTTACCTTACAATAGCATGTAATGGAATAAAAAAAAAATTTTAAACCAACAAACAAATAATTAAATTAAATATACATAACAAAGCGATGCTACATATCAAGGTATTTCTTTATAAAAAGGTACACATATTCAATTGTGCAAGGCAGATAACCAGCATGACCATTACATGTTCATGAAAGAATGGTAATAATAAAGGCTAACATTCTGTATATAGATCAACTAAGATCATCATCAATCTATTTTACTTTTGTGTTCTGGCTGCACAAAATCATCATTTTACAAACAGTGGCGTCTCTTTTGTTTATCAATGGCAGATTTGTCTTTTGTTTTCTGACAGCAGTACAGGCCAGTTGATTATTAAAGCCCTGAAAATGGCTTGTGTTAAGAGGGAATTTGACCGGCAACTATACCAGTACATTGTTGTGTAATTGCCTTTCACTCCATTATATTAGCACGATTACCATAGTTTTGTAAAATGGGGTTTAAGGTGTGTATGGTCGCTTACAACAAAGCAAACACCAACTCAGTTTTTATGGTATTAGCATAATTTTCGAAGCATTATTTCTGAAACTTCAATATTGTATTTTGGAGATATCATTAAAAGTTTAGTGCAGTGGTGCCCATTATTCAAATCCATGGGATATACTTCATTTTGTGGAATGTACTTCACTCAGCGCGTGTTTAAACCTACAATGTACATGCGGTGGCATCATTATGTAAATACCCTCACTAGCCTTATTGTGAGCATTGAATCAAACCCTATTGCTGTTCACTGTTGTCATACTGGGATCACATTTTAATGAGTTAGGTATTTACAATTTCAAGGCAAAATAAAAACGAAATTACTGCTGCACTGATATAAAAAGTCTAATGCAATAACTCATAAACAAACAATAATCGAGTCAAAAGGGAGAGGTAGTGTTACAGCAACCCGCAAATTCTCAATTCTTATCATCGTCCGATCAAATTATACACATATCTGAATTTGGCAGAAACAATTAAAAAAAACAGAAAATTAAATTTCTTGACTTTTCAAACAAGTTTATACCATTTCTTTTTAATAATCATATATGCCAATCCCAAGAGGAGTATAGGTGTAATTTTTTGCTAATACATGTATAAGTTTGCCTAAATAAATGCATTTAGAACTTACCCCGTGCATATTGGGATGTCATCTCAGAGTTGTGGGTTCGTTTATACGCGGGTCATGCACTTTTTAGTGTTTATACCTATTCAGTTTGGGGGGTTGGTTTATACGTGAACAGGTTTATCTGCGAGTATATACGATATAAAACTTGTATAATTAATATAGCAACCACTTCCTGCTTTACGAAGTTTCTAACTGAGAGGGAGCCTATTTCTGGATAAAGGTAATGGAACATTCCATAATGAATCTACATCGCTGAGAAGCAACCCGTTACACTGATGTTAATTATTAAACAACTTTGTTGACACTGATCACTGAGTGACCCTTGACCTTAAGCTAGTGGAGCATATATGTGCAGATTCTCTAAGAATCTGTCACCACACTTAACAGATCATGTTGTAATGTAGGTGTACATTAATTACATAATCTTAACAAATGATATTTTGCATGCTTAACTTACTGTCTGTGTGAGACTCAAGCCGTTTGTCGAAAGTTTCGGATGGAAGTGTGTGCATTTGGCTAGTAGCATTAACAATGATTGGGCATCACACTCAGCAGGTCCAGAATTGGAAAACTGCTGTCCCCTTGGCATAAAAACCTTGGCGCATTCCCATGGCTGGAACGGCCATGAAGGGACATTGCTATTATTCCAGTATATTTCCTCAGATTTTGGACTGACATGGAGTGCTAACAATTCTGCGAGCCAAGTATCACAGTCTGATCTACATCGTTTTTTAAATGCCCAAACTCCGTACTCATCTCTTTTCACACGGCTAGCATGACAGACGGTGCAAGGTGGCAATGACACTGTTTGACCTCCATATATTTTTTGCACAAGTGACTGATGTAGGCAATCAACCTCTCTTTTTATGAAAGTATGCACTCCTGATTTCATATAATATAAGGCCAAGTTCACCGAGAGCCAGTTTGTGTACTCTCTGTCCTTGATTTCATCTGTACAGGCTGGTGCTGCCATCTCTACTTCAGTACATCTAATGTGAGGTTATGTCAACGGGACTTCTATCATCACCAAAACCTGCAAAAGAATAACAGTAAGGAGTAGGCAACTGGTGTTGAATACTAGGCAATTCCTAATATCAACATTAAACAGCCACAAACACTGCTTTTTAACAATCTAATAAGTAAATTTTGTGAACTGTCCACCTTGGATACTGGAGGTCGTGGGTTCGAACCCTGGCTGAGTCATACCAAAAACTTATAAAAATGGTACTAACAGCTGCCTCACTAGGTGCTCAGCATTAAGAGGTTAGTGTTAGGACTGGTTGGCCTTGTGTCAGGATAATGTGACTGGGTGGGACATCATGTTATGTGTCTGTGGCTTGATGCCCCAGTGCTAGACATCACTATAAACTTCCACGCTGCAGTCATTGTAGGGATATGACTGAAACATTTTTAAAGCTACATTAAAAATCCAAAACACACACACACAAAACACAAATTTTGTGAATTTTCATCCCAAGATTTAGCTTGCACGTGCCGTGGCTAAGAAACAACAATTTACTGAATCATAACTTTCCACACTGACTTTGCACTGTTATATGAAGAATTCTAAATGTTGAATTGTTTACACATTCTCAACATGACCACTTATGTTTTCATTATATAATGGTGTGCTCTTTTCAAATATGATCATCAAAAGTGCAAACACACATGAAATCATTTTGCAATTTAAGGTATTGAAAACCTCTATCTAATTAATTTCATTATGTTTAACAACTGACACAGAATGCAAACAAAAATAGCATTGATGGGGTATCAGCATCATTTTATTGTATGGGCCTAATTCATGCCATATTTATTCCAAAATAAAGATACTAACAATAATATCTCTTTCTTGAATAATTGGAAATTCTTCTTGTAAATAAATAAGTCTCTGATGAAGTTTCTAATATTTATTTAAAGTTATATATAAATAAAAAATAAACTAAATAAATAGGTAAGAACAACAATCATCAAAAGAATCACTTTAAATACAAAATCGATTAATTTTCAGAAATCCACTCAACACGTCCTGTAAAATGTGTCATAAAAGTGAATCAATTTATTCATACAATGTAATAAAGTCATAAATAAAACAAATTTTTATTTACAACAGACTTTATTACTTGCATGATGAAAGTTTATTTGTTCATTGATATGAAAGTATGAAGGATGCCATACAACAACTGAAAAGAGAACCAATCAGAGACCTACTGGTTTTAAAGGCAGAGAAATTAATGCACTGCTGGAGAAGTAAGGAATCACAAGGATGTACAAATTATACAAATTACAACAGTACATAATTTTAGTTGAAATCATTGGGTTCATGTTAAATCAAGTGATTAAGTTTCATATTTATATCTGATCAGTCTTGGTGGACTCCTCATATAAAGGACACCTGTTCCTAAACAACATCTTAATATGTACATTTTATATTCTAAAAATTTCTCTACACACTTTTGCTTCCCACAAAGACATAGCTATATGATTCCATTTATAATTATTGTATGTTAAAGTGCACATATGTATTTTCATTAGCTAATTGTTTATCTTCCATGAATCTAGGATAATTAACTAAAACTATTCAGGTCTGACAGTCAGGAGTACATGAAATAAAGTTACTTCCCTTTTCCTAAATATTCATTATCAGTAAATAAAGATTTCAGTTTCCTCCTTATGTAAATGTGTATGAACTCTTAATAATTTGAGATTTTCTACTCTTTTTTTTACTGCTGATGTACTAACATTCTCATTCCTAGTTCATCTTTCAACTGACCTATGTATAAGGCTTGACATTTAAACCATATCAATGTATAAATCACGCTTTTAGAATTATAAATATAGGTCCTGTTTAAGTTAAATCTCTTACCAATATTAAACTGAGTTTTCTTCTATTATATCTCAACACATTTTACATCAACTGTTACCACATTTGGTTATCTGGACCTCTGTTTGACAAAAGTAAAAATCTGATTTGGTAAGAATTTGTTTTTAATTTTTTTGGCTGTCTCTATCAATTAAACTTTTCTTTTTTTCCCTAACATTTCTCATTTTTTCACTGACACAAAAAACTGTTCAGATAATCATGTCCATATTATTACAGAGGCCGAAGGCCTTTGACGAAATTTGATTGATGTGTAACAAAACGTGTTATCAATGTATGCATTTTTAGCCATGTTTTAATATCTTTAGATTGAAAAGGAATTTCTGCTAGGATGTGTTTTGTCTAATTTTTGGTCAAACTATTTTGTGCACTATTTGAGAAGCATTCTAAAAGTGTTTCCATGCTCAGTAATGGCAGACATTTTTGATGGTCAATGAGTACCAGTTGTACAAATTTAAAAGAACTTTAGGCCAGGATGATTTCTGTCAGATTTGATCAAATTCTATTGGGCTGTTTTTGAGAAGTGATTTGACAGTTTTTCTGTTTTCAGTAACAGTGGCCATATTTTGAAATGGATTAGTGTCATTTGTATAACTTACAAGAACTTTATACCAGGATGATCTGTCAAATTTTACTGAGCTGTTTTGAGAAGCGACTCGACAGTTTTTTTATTTTTAGTAACAGTGGCCATATTTGAAGTGTATTAGTGTCCTTTGTATAACTTACAAGAGGTTTATGCCATGGTGCTATCTGTAAATGTTCCTTAAACTCTTCTGAGCAGTTTTGTGAAGTAGATTAGTTTTTTGTTTTATGCTTTAAGTAATGGTGCTAAATCTGATAGCAGATTAGCCTCATTCATACAACCTTGAAAGGTCACACATGCCAGGAAGCTGTCAAATTGGAAAAATTCTGCTGAACCACTTTTAACAACACAGCAGTATTATGTTGTCTATTTTTAACAACAGCAGACATATCTGATGGAAGACTGGAATCATTACAAAAAGTAATATTGCTAATATACGTGGCAATAAACATTATCTGAGCATAAAAAGTGTAATCTATATATTACTAGTATTAATATTAGTACACCTACATCATTGAGGATATGATCATAGCTAATATATTGCATGCCATAATTACAGTACACTGTATGAAAAATGTACATTTATTTTTACTATTAACCGGGATCTGCAGGTCAAAATACTTGGCAAAAATCCCCGTGGATTAGAACCAGAATACAAACATAAAACATACTAAAATTTATTTTTATTCAACACTCACTTTATCTAGTCTACATGTCTAAATTTTGATGAATGATTGTGTAGTCCACAAATTCTGCAATGGGCATGACAAAGTGTCTAAACCAAGTGCTCTATTGCATCACTCTCATTTTTCTTTACAAATTTGTAAAGTAGTGTTGATTTGTCTCTTTTCTGATTGGACATGTTTTGAAGTTTAAAATCTGCTCTAAGACTTTTCATCCACAAGTCAAATTGTAAAAGCCCATTAAGCTTAATAGCTGGTGCCATTTACTTTAAAAGTACAGACTAGTCTGCTAATTGGACTATAAATATAATGAATGTGAGGCAAAGTTTCAAATTTAAGAAACCCATCTGCTTTCTTGGAAATGGGTCATATACCATTGCTATAAATAGAAAATTAGGAAAGTACATAAAGATTTATGATGGACAAATTAGCTCTTACGCTTTTCTCATGCACCAGTCTTTCTTTTTAGAATATTCTCAAATTTTTATGAGTGGAATTAAAAATATGATAATATAAATGACAAACACAGCTTTTTATTACTTTTATTTTTTTTTATTTTTTAATGTACCCGAAAAGTGTAATCCATATAAATGCAAGCATAAGATGTAATTCAGTGAAAAAAAAAGTGCAATGATTACGCCAAGAGAGTAGTGGGTAGAGTTTTGCCTACCTGTCTATTGTTATGTTTTGTCTACCAGATTTTTGTCATGATTCTAAGATATAAACAAGATGTTAACTTAATTCAAGTTCCAGACCTGGGTTTTTCCAATGAAAATTCTATTGTGTCTTACGTCAAGTGAATTTAGTATATATAGGACTTGGTAAACAATTATTCATTCCTGTTTTATGATCAGTCTGTGGAATCACTTCTAGTTGTGTTCAGATATAATTTGCGAGGAATTATCTATTTAAATTATTCACTGGCATTATAAAATGCTCACTGACATTCTGGACTAAAACACTACTTTGGGATTTATGAGGAATATCATTTTGATACATCAAGACATTCAAGATGATAGTTATTCATTTGGAACATTCAATACTTTTTGGATTTGAGATAGGACATTTAGGTTTATTTGGGATTTAATTCACAATACTGTCCCTTAAGTTTTCACTTTTAACTTCAGGAAATAAATTGTTAGTTGAATTTTACTAAACTTGTTGGTTTCACTTCTTTTGCTTACATAGTTTAAAAACCCAGAGTTGTAGCATAGTAAAATCTCATGCTGATTGACCATCAATTCAGAAGCAGTTGTAATAATTAGATTTTAAAGTTAGTCAAAGTGACAACCATACTGGATGCCTGAATGGCACTGTGGATCATCTACAAATAGTAAGAAGTCTTCTTATGAAAATATCCAGTTGATATGACTTACTGTTCATCAGAAGTAGTAATAACAAGATTTTTAAGCCAGCTGTCAAAGAAGCCAAAATGGACATCTGATCAGCACCCTTTCCATTTAAGACCAACCAGATATCTTAAGAAGTCTTTAAGTAAAAACCCCATGTTGATGACCATCCAATCAGGAGAACTAGAGAGATCATTGTATCAAGTATAATATCGATCCTCCAAGTAGTTTCTGAGAAGTATCTACAACAAACTTGAGCATACAACTGACATACAGTCGACAGACATCTAACGATGGGTGACGGACAATAGTTCATCCTACTGGCTCTACTGGTCATAGACCATCAGAGTTAAAAATCATAGGAATTTCTGTCATATTTGATCAAATTCTATTGACATGCTTTTATAGATGTTTAAAGCTTTCTCTATTTTTAGTAACCGTTGCCATGCTTGATGTAGACTGGCATCATATCCACTAAATTAAAATTTGTCACATGGTTTTTGAGAAGAAACTGGAATTTATTATTTTCTAATGACAAAAATAATCAGTATATTTGTGCATATTCTCCACAGATTACAGTTAATAGTGGGAACCAGTCTACTGGAGACTGATAATGTTCCAGTGCAGCAAATGATGGGCAATATGTAACACTATACATGCCAGACAAATGGACCAAGCTATATACAAAAAAATAACCAAATGGACCATAGGACGAGAGTAAAACTTTCATTAAGCAAGAGTACTGTAAATGGAGTTACACTATAGGTACACATGTATAACCATTAAGCGAGAGTACTGTAAATGGAGTTGTACCATATGTACACATGTATAAGTATTAAACAAGAGTACTGTAAATGGAGTTGTACATAGGTACACATGTATAACCATTAAAAAGAGTACTGTAAATGGAGCTGTGCTATTGAGAAAATCCAATTCTGAGACTACTCTAATGAAGTTTTACTATAATATATAACCATTAAACATGAACAGTGTTAATGGAGCTGTACCATATGTACACATGTATAAGCATTAAACAAGAATGCAGTAAATGGAGTTACACTTTAGCTACACATATATAACCATTGAACAAGAGTACTGTGAATGTAGTTACACTACTGCTACACATGTATAACCATTAAACAAGAGTACTGTGAATGGAGTTGTAGTATAGCTACACATGTATAACCATTAAACAAGAGTACTGTGACTGGCATATTATATGTTGCATAGCCCTCTATGTAGGTAACAGAAAGTCGGGGTCACCTTTGGGATGTAGAACTAATGTTACTGTGTGGAAACCATGTTTTGTTTCAGTTAGTAACCATGAGTGATGACCTTTAACACTCTGAACCCAGATCAACAGCCTCATTCCTAATGTGCAAACATTTCACAAAGATTGATTCAGGTATGTCATGCAAAATGTTATTGTGCACAAACCATTTAACTGCTTTAAGTCAGTGACACTGACTTTTGACCTCAACACACAAGACAGAGAACTTTCTGGAGAAACCATTTTTCTTCATTCAGCATTGCTGTTTGTTTTGCTTCAAAGACTGCCACAATGCAGCTGTTTATTTTGGCTTACACATTGACCGATACCTTTGTTGCTGCTTATTTTGGTTCAGACATTGACTGCCACAGTGAGGCTATTTATTTTGGTTCAGACAATGATTGACACCTTGTTGCTATTTATTTTGGTTGGCACTGACTGCCAGTGTAGCTGCTTATTTTGGCTGACAACAACTGTCACAGCATAACTATTCTGCACTGTCTGCCACAGTATGACTGTTTGTTCTGCTTCAGGCATTGACTCCCACAGTGAGGCTGTTTATTTTGGTTCAGACATTGATTGACACCTTGTTGCTGTTTATTTTGGTTGACACTGACTGCCAGTGTGGTTGCTTATTTTGGCTGACAATAACTGCCACAGCATGACTATTCTGCACTGACTGCCACAGTATGGCTGTTTGTTCTGGTTCAGGCACTGACCCCCACAGCAAGGCTGTTTATTTTGGTTCAGACACTGATTGACACCTTGTTGCTGTTTATTTTAGTTGACATTGACGGCCAGTGTGGCTGCTTAATTTGGCTTACAATGACTGCCACAGCCTGACTATTCTGCACTGACTGCCACATTATGACTGTTTGTTTTGGTTCAGGCACTGACTGCCACAGAGAGGCTGTTTAGTTTGGTTCAAACACTGACTGCCACAGTGTTGTTGTTTATTTTGGTTCAAACACTGACTGCCACAGTGTTGTTGTTTATTTTGGTTCAAACACTGACTGCCACAGTGTTGTTGTTTATTTTGGTTCAAACACTGACTGCCACAGTGCATCATTCTGGTAGATACAGATATCTCATTAGCATAACAATTTCACTATTTTACTTATTAGTTTTCTGACATATATGTTAATTATAATTAATCTCAAAATAGTTTGGTGAGATATTTTATGATTTATTCATAACATAAGTGTCCACAGGTCCATGAGATTTTTTTTTCCAGGAAAGTAGAATTATATAAACTGATCTATTGATTGAGCATTAATTTCTAAATGAAACTGGGTAAATAATCCCTGTAACAGTTCCAAGCATGTGGTCCTTTTAAGATATTGTGAAACAAACATATGCCATATACAGACTAATGGACAATCACAGAAATTTCCCAATATCCAAACCATGTGGACAGTGAAAACAAATAATGAACATGAAAAATATTATGCAAAGTTTCATAAATTCATCCAAAATGAACCCAAAATTGTGATTTCATCCGACGGGACAGCTAAACTGTGGCACCAAAGAGCAGGGGAAAAAAACATGGTCAAAGAAAAAAAGACAGGGATCGAACAACCATGAACAGCAAAGTGTCTAAAACAGATTGGTGCTGACACAGACAAGTCCACTGGCATTGTTTCATAGTTATTTTTTAAATGTTTTTTTTTATTTCATTATATGCTATTGTAAGGTAACATTGTATGTTAGACTTAACCTTGTCCAAAATCAAGTTTATTTTCTACTTTACTTGAATTACTGATTTTTTTAAAATTTTATTCTGTAAACAACTAATACACAGCTAAAATATTCTCTATGTGTATGAGTTTATTATCAGGATCATTATTAATATTAGTAAATATGTTTATTTGGGTCTGGGTCCAAATTACTGGAATTCCCCTACAATTTACCTGGTGTACCTGACATTGTCCAGGTTATATATTATAATTTTTGTAACAGACTTTCTCATAATAAATAAAGTTTATTTTCTAAACATTAAGAACTTTCTAGAAGGTTATTTGCCATTAGGTAATGGTTTTCTTTTTCTTAGAAAATGTTAATTGTGAAATGAGGTCAATTAGAGGACTATATAATCCTGTCACTGGAAAGATTATTCATTTGCGCTCAAGATCTAGCAGAATCAATTTGTATTATTGCTTTGTCCAGTACGTCATTCGAGGCTGAAATTTATTTCTTCAAATTGTCCAAGTGAAATTTCTCTGGGAATACAGAGTGCTCATTAAAAAATAATACTCTTGGACAGAGACAGTCACTGGGATTTATAGTGAATTCAAACCTTGAATTATATTACTGTTTCAACAAAAGACTGTTGGTACAGCAACTAAATACAGGCCACCACTTAACATCTTCAGTATTGGACTTAATTTGGATTTCTACTAAAGTTTATTCAGGAGTTTACATTATTAGGACTTGTATCTGTAATTCTAGGATTATTTTGGGATTTAATTCGCAATACTGTAAGTTTTTTTCCATTTTCACTTTGTATTCTAGGGAAATAAATTATTTGTTGAAATTTACAAAGCTTCTTGCTTTTCACTCTTTTCTGTTACTTATTTTAAGATTCATAACACAGCACTATAAAAAACACAGCACTATAAAAAAAACAATCATAATATACCGTCCTACGGCTAACCGCTACTTGCTGAAACTTGATTCATGCAGATATCTTGCTTACAAAGTTCAGTGTTCATAATAAACATATCTTGATATATGCAGTGTAATATGATTTTCTCTGGTATTATTTATTTTTGTTGGGGCGTTTTCATTTGTTCCCCTCGTACATCAAAGTTTGATAAAAGAGTAAAATAACCAACATCTAAAATTAATTGAAATGAATGCAAATAAAAGTACGACTTCTTATAGAAGTAAATTAAATTTTTTTGGGGGGGGTGGTTGGGGGGTGTTTGTTGCGTTTTTTTTTTTTTTAACCTTTGTTCCGTTATTATCTATTTTTTGGGGTCCGATAGTTTTATTTGTTCCGGCTTGTTTCGGTTTGTTCCGGTAAATGGTCTGACTCGTACACAGGTGTGTTTCGGAAAGATTTGCATGTAGCAAGATTGCACATTGTAAGAAACAGCTGACGTCACCCCCACATATCGTCCATTAGCATCAGCACAAATCTGGCGGTTGATTTATCGGACTAATTTTATACCAACAGAACGGCTTCCGAGTGAATAGTCCTTGCAAAAAAGTAGCCGTTCGAATAGACACTTCAAATCTGGTATTCTGTACACGGAAACTTAAATATGTAAGGAAACTATTTTTCTCTTCCACGTTATACTTCTTTGAAAAAACTAAGATAAGAAAGGAAGCAT